>CAJNJA010082351.1:0-20578 GCA_905231915.1 Symbiodinium necroappetens | reverse complement strand
AGATGGTAGACCTGCAACTAAGGTGACCGACCTGGTTGAAAGAGACCGACTAGTAAGTGTGCCTGTCAAGATGGTAGACCTGCAACTAGGGTGATCGACCTGGTTGAAACTTGGAATCTTTGGAGGGATTAATACTTTAATAGATTATGCATATTTTCTAGTAGTTATCGTACGTACAGGGGCTTCCTTCAGTTAGCAGACAAGCATAAAGGCAATACTTCTATGTTGTATCCGTATTTATATGTTGTATTTGTGGTTATAAGCAGCACACAGCTAAACAATACTTTACATGATTATCTTGATAAGAAGGGTTCTGCGGGTTTTAAGGGGGGGTAGCATATGTATATATATATATGTATATAGATGTAAGTGTATATATATATATATGTAATATATATATATGTATATATATATATGTATGGAGGTGTGTATATATATATATGTACATATATATATATGTAGCGATTCACTGCGGCTCGAGCCCGAAATCCTCAGCAGGAAAGTGATCCATGAGCAATAGCCCGAAAGCCCCTGGAAGCCACAAGGCCTGACCAGAACAGACAAACGATCAATAAGCTGATTGTCATCACTATCATCATCACCACTTCTTGTTCGCACAAAAAGGTAACGCGCCTTAATGACTATGGGGTCGCGGTAGATGTGGGGTTGTGTGCACTTTTGTGACGAAAAGGTTTGTTTTGGATGCTTAGAACGTGCCGTGTTTACCAGGGTTTTGTGTGTCGAAGCATAAAACACCGGCCCCGGTGGGAGCTTTCTAACCTTCGGAATGCGGATTGTGCAGCCGACCTCTTATACAAATGTCTTATTGAGTCTTATTGTTCTTGGCGTCTGCGGCACCCGACAGCTGCTTTGGAGTATTGAGACGGAACATAAAGGAAAAGCGATGATTATGACGTACGGTGATGATGATGATGGTGACGATGTGAAAGTACTATTCTGACCGGGGCTTCTGTGTGTCGAAGCACGATGACGATGATGATGATGATGATGCCTGCATATTGATGATGTTCATGGTGATGGTGGCGAAGTGGACGTCATAACCCCCCCACCCCACCCCACCTCACCCCCCAAACCAGGCAAACCTCAAACCCGCAAAAAACATGCCAAAACCCCGTGGTCATTAAGGCGCGCGTTAGCAACAACAACAATCATAACAACACAAATAACAACAACAAGATGATGACTGTCAATTCTACTGCTATTGCCTTTTGACGACTACATCCATTTGCAGAGAAGTGAACCGATTCTGTGCGTGACACGGGAGGAAAGTGAGAAGCTATGAGCATGAATTGTTTGATCCGTCGCCGGTGGTGAATCATGCCAGGGCACGTCTGCACGATCGGGCCCGTGACTGAATCTTCCAGCAACTCGCGATCTTTGCCAATGAGCTCCACCGCAACGCAGGAACACACGAATAAGCTGATCAAGATCAGCGCGGTTGTCGAAATGATTGTCTGACCGGCCGTCAAGAGACCATAAACCAGTCGCCAGATCACCTGAAGCTGGCCATCTATGATGCCCTACAAACCCGTGCACAAAAACTAGACATACACATACACACAGAGATACTCGCACAAAGTGACACATACACACATTCAGACATGCATACATACATACACACATTGGTACATACATACACACATACATACATGCATGCATACGTACGTACATGAAAGTTAGCATGCGACATACATACATACATACATACATACATGCATACATACATACATACATACGTAAGTATGTACGCAAATACATACATACAAACATACATACAGTACATACATACAGACATACATACATACACTTGCATACATACACTTGCATACATACACTTGCATACTTACATGCTTACCTACCTACCTACCTACCTACCTACCTACCTACTTACCTACTCACCGTAGTCGCATACCTGCATACTTCATTCTTCCGTCGTTGCAAGGGTGGTCTTGCGAAGCAGGCGGCATGGCCAGCATCTTCGAAATGCATGTAATATGCCGTTGGATTGGCATCCCAAGGATCACACATAACACACACACACACACAAATGCGCTGGCAGGATTTCGAGACCGCCCCGAGAAGGTGAATGGCCAAGATATGCGTGCATGTATGATATACTCACATGGCACACGTACATGTACATGTGTCGTTGAGGATGTGAGTTGATCGATCTTCGCGCTCCGTGCTTCGACTGGCGGGACGCTTGCAAGGGGAAGTCCAAACCATGACCAGGGCACACACTCCCAACCACGATGACTCGTAACAATGACTATAGGCTGTCTCGAAGATCTCGATGAGAGTCATCATTACCATGAAAGCTTGCTATGACCATGATCATGATAGATGAAAAAAGTAGGGCAAAGGCGAAGGAGGAGGAGGAGGAGGAGGGCGAGGACGACCACGACAACGAGAACCAGCCACAGCAGCAACAAGAACAACAACAACAACAGGGTTCAAGCCTCGAGTGTTGGCATGCAGAAGGAGAGACTCGACCAAACTACCTCACGCAGTAATGTCGACAGAATGACGGTGATGCCAGTGACGTTCGCGAAGGAGATCCCTGCTGCTGCTGCTGCTGCTGCTGCTTGTTGTTCTTGCTGTCTCTTGTCACTTGCATCCACTTCTTTCCCCTCACTGTAACACAGGTCTTGGGGGTTGGTGGCTGGCGGCGTCTGATCATTCACCATAGGCTATTCAAGGCTGCAGATCACCCCCGGCACTAAGAGTCTGAGCTCAGTGAAGCCAAATCCATTTCCAAGCCAGCTACGAAGTATCAAGAAAGCGAACAGACCAGAGAAATCGTCTTGAAGAGTCCAAGGCCTTGAAGTGGTTGATCATTCGCAGAGCCCTCACCAGACGCAGCAGGCGAAGCCCGCGGACGATCAGGAGTTTTTCGGCGGCCAGCGCATCGACACCTGGCAAAAAGGATCCAGGAGGTCCCAAATGTTCATAGCCTTTCCACACGGTAGTGTAAAGTCGGAAAGCTGACACACAATGCTATAATTACATGGTGGCAAGAGCACCCGACAACGACTCGATTGCACAAGAGAAAGGTTCGTTGTGCTCGAGCCAGGACGTGACGGACACAACAATGCCAATCTGAAGAGTTTCGGGCACGGATTCCTGCTCGAGTCGTCCGGATCTGCTCAGAACCGTGGCATCCATTCCACGCAAACAGCACCCGGACTCTCTGTCTCTCTGTGTGTGTGTGTGTTCTCCGGTCAGTGTCCTCGCCCCGCCTGCCAGCGGCAGGAACAAGAGAGCCGTCCAGCCGGTCATGACGAGAGCAAGATCCATTAGGAACCAGACGTCCTGCGGACTGAGAACTGAGAACATACTGAAATATCACATTACACGTGAAGCAATGTTTGGAGCTGGTTTCTCGATTACAGAGTGTCCCGAAGAACACCGAAACCGCCGGCGACGATTCTGAGAAAGATCTCGAAACCTCAGATTGCAGAACAGCCCCTTGGTGTTTAATCAGGCGGTGAAATAAGTCCATCGTTAGCGAAGGTTGGCGCTTGCAGGACTCGCCCATAGTCTGCGCATATGTGGCTAAGGCAGTCCCTCTGCACGGAAGCGCCGGAAGGACGCTCCAGAAAATCTCCCCGAAGCGGAAGGGTTTTCTGAGACGAGGAGCAGTAAATCAGCAGAAATATTCTCTCCATCCACCAAGGCCAGGATAAGTCCGGAAATTCCGAGTCCATGGAAAGCGAAAGCTGAGCCTCTACCCCGATGACAACTAGGTTGGCGAGGATGACGAAGCCCGCTGCATACTCGAACATCTGAGAGTGCACCATCACCGCAATCTTTTCTCGGAGTGTCTTTACGCCTCTTGCTGCATTAGCTGCGATGTGGTCTTGCAAGCCCTGGTCAGGGGCATGCACTTGGACTTCAAGCAAACATGATCTGGCCAGTGGTGTAAGCTGACAAACAGAGTGCAAACTATGCCCCAAGATGAAAACCACAAACCAACAAGCTCTAACTAGACTGGCCTGCTCCACAAGCCGCTTGAGCTTCATCGAAGTTTCGGACTTTTGTTGATTCTGCTGCATCATCAAAGTGTTCAGCTTGTCTTTCGAGTCATCCTGTGGCGATGAACTGGTGCTCCTGCTTCCATGCACGGCCTCACGAGGAACACACATGCATCATCATGCATCCACCACTGCAGACCCCATGGGCGCAGAGGTATCACAAGTAGCCATTGCGACAACCTTCGACACTTCGCATGTCGCGTAAGAGCTTGTGGAAGAATCGGACTCAGCAGATAGCAAGGTATTGTGCATCATGTGCCGAAAACGCTTGCGACGGGACATGCTGAGACATGCGCATGAGAGAGCGAGAGCGAGCCAGAGAGAGGGAGGGAGAGGGTGGGAGAAAGCGCGAAAGAGAGAGAGAGAGAGAGAGAGAGAGAGAGAGATAGAGAGAGAGAGAGAGACAGAGAGACAGAGAGAGAGGGAGCGAGCGAGCGAGCGAGCGAGAGAGAGCGAGAGCGAGAGCGAGAGCGAGAGCGGGAGCGGGTGCGAGAGCGAGAGCGCGCGAGAGCGAGAGACCGAGAAACCGAGAGAGCGAGTGCGCGCGAGAGCGAGAGATCCAAGAGAGCGAGAGAGCAAGAGAGCAAGAGAGCGAGAGAGCGAGGAGAGCCACAGAGCGACAGCGAGAATGCAAAGTTCGAACTTACAATCCAAACAGTCACAACCAACCGAGATCAGTTACTTTCCCCAGTGATACACAATCACACGGACACATTCCTTTGTGCGACCAAGCCAATCGTGTCGAGTCTTGGGGCCAAATGCCATTCGGCATTATAGCATTCACACATGTATCCTGAACATTCGGGTGCGCATTGGGCTGGTTACATGTAACACAGTCCCTTGATCCTGACTTTCGTCGAAGATCACTCAAACATTTAACCAGCATACACAACTAAATGGCATTGTTCGCGAAGCGGTCAACAAACATTCAAAGCAGTAGCAATCAAAGCTGCAAGGGGGCATAATTGGCCTCATTCTGGAAATTTTCGCTCGACTCGGGATGACATTCAAGTCATTGCTATGAGCATGCGGAGGCCAGCTTGCACTGCACAAAGCAAGCTCGCAATCAGTCGGTCCAGGTCCATTCACATTGTTTCCGAGAGCACCATTCCCAGCGAACCACTGAAGAAATCCATTCAACATGTCAAGATAAACTTCTCATTGCAAAACAGTTGCAGTCGCAGGGCACTCTTTCATTCATCGCCAGCTCAGTGCGATCACTTGACAGTGCCCTTGGCATTCGTCTGCAGGACAATCTCAGCACCGGGTTCCAGAGCATTGGCAATCTGGGCAATCGCCTGCACGGTAGCGGCAGTGCGATCACTCGAGCCCAGGGCCTGGGTCGGAGCTTTCCAGGCATTGGCTGGCACATTCTCTTCGCCCGCCCAGATCTCATCCCAGGGGGAGCAATCATGCATCAGCCCACCTCCAATCGCCATGGTTCAGCGGCACCAAAGTGTGCCCAATCAGGCGCCATTCCACAAAGGCTTGGCCATTGGTGGTGGCCCACATTCCCCATTCGATGATCTCATTCAAACTGAGAAGAATTCTCAGGCTGGGGTGGCACATTGCATCAGTCACGGGCATTCGCACGATGCCCATTGAAGCCATTGAGCGCTCGCAGAGGGCCCAACGCCAGTCATTGCTGCCAACTCCGTCCCATTCGTGGGTGCTGATATGATCATTGAACCGACTCGACAGTCGAAGTAGTTGGCCGCGGCCAGCTTCATTCTGGTATTGCCGCCGGATGCTCCAGCAGTCCATCGGCGCATTGCCTCGACTCGTGTTCTTTTGAACCCGACAGAAGGCAATCGGCTCAGCATTCTCATTCGGCTCGAACACCTCTTGGTTAGCCCATTGCACAATCTTCCTCAGTGCCGAGAGGGCATTGAACGCGCCATTCAGATGGCACGGGAGGCGGCTCACATCCAGCCAGCCTTTGCAGAACAGTCCATTCGCCAGGCTCGATGACCAACAGACCCAATCTTTCACATTCACCAGCAGGTCGATCGCCTTCTCCTTCGCATTGTGGGGAGAGCGCCATTCCACCTGCCAGTTTCGTTTGGTAAGGAGCAGTCGCTCAGCTTTTGTCATATTGCTGCGCTGGCCCGGGCGGTCAAATCTGCAGGCAGTCAGTCCACCTGCGAGGGTTCCCAGCAATATCACAGACAACATTGGAGCAGTGTTCTCATCCCACTCGCCAGTGCGATCTGGGCTCGGAGCAGTCGTTCGGCGAGATCATTCGCCCTTTAAACCACTCCCTCGCGATCATTCTGGACCACAGTCGTGATGCACTGGCCCAATTCATCCCAGACGCGAGTGATCTCAGGTCCACAGCCCATTGCCGTGAGAGCTCTGGACACTTCAACACTGAGCTTGCGCTGCACCAGTGTCTCATTCATCAGACGGCGTGCCTCCCAAAAGATGCCGGCTCATTCGGCATGGTATTCCCAGTGCCGTTCAAACCAGTGATGCCTAGCAAGGCATCAATCGCGACCGGGACAGTTGCATTGACATTCTCCTCACGCTGCGAACCGACAGTCGCATTCGGGCGGACAAAGGATTCGCCCATTGCCAGTCAGCGCAGATCCTGCCGATTCTCAGGGATCTGGCCCATCATGCGCATTGCAGCCAGTGTGGTCTACACTCCGTCTTAATCTCTTCCACAGGCCGGCCACTTAGCTGGGCCAAGACCTCAACCAGCTCATTGCCAGTGATGTCCAAAATCCGCTCTTCCGGGGTTGGCAACACACTCTGCTGCATCACGGCAACAGTTTTGGGAGCCATTGCTTCAGGCTAGCAAAGCGGTGGCGGTCTACACTCTAGGCACTCGGAGGTCGCACTGGGGAACATTCAGAGAAAACACTTCGGGGAAAGACATTGGTCTCAATCCGCAAAGCAAAGACTCAAAGCAGTTCCTTGCATTGCATTCTGTACATGCAAATCAGTTGCAGTCACTCGGCAAAAACATTCGACAGACTTTCGCCAGACAATCGCCGGACAATCGCCAGAGTTTCGCCAAACATTTGGGCGAAACATCCAATCTCCATTCGGAGTTTCGGGGAAACTTTCGGGCAATTCCTGCAATCCCTTCGGGACCGCAAAGAACATCCAACATTCGATCGGGAAACACTTCGGCAGTCGGAGAATTTTTTCTCTCATTCTCCCACACTCTCTTTCCTTGGTTGACAAGCAGCTGCAGTGACTTTACACTAGGCACTAAACAAGACAGCAGTGTGACATGCCACGCATTCACTCAAGGACATGCGTTGCAATCGCTGCGGCTCACCTACACAGTCCCTCGGCGTGGACTTCAATCCAACGGCATCCAGATAAGCAGTGCACGCAGCGCACTTTGAAGGGGACGCTCACGAGGCTAGGGCAGGGGAGGGGAGTGTTCGGGCCACTCCCAGTAGGGTGGCCGTCGGGGAGGAGGAGGAGGAGGAGACCACAGCAGCAACAGGATCATCAGTATCCGGAGCATCAGCAGCAAACTCATTGAACCGATTTGAAAACACTCCCAGTTGGGTCCTCAATCTTTGCAACACGTCAGTGGCAACATTTTTGGTCATTAGATCCGCGGGAGTCCGCGTGCCTTCAACCTTAGCCAGCCTCAGTAGGCCCATTTGCACCAAATTCTGGACATACAGAAACCTCAACTCAACATGCTTGGTTTTCTCTCCAGTGCCAAAGCTGGTCGCCATTGATTTGCAAGCGGTGCTGTCAGTGCGTGCACGGCTGACATTATACCTTTACCTGCTTTTAACTGCTTTTGGGCATTCCTTGCTCCAGTGGCTTGGGTCGCCAAACAGAAAACATCCTTGTCCTCTACCTTTTCCTTTCATTCCTCTCATTCCTTTTCCTCTTCCTTTGTATCCTTTACTCTTTCCTTTTTCTTTTCCTTTGAATATTCCCTTGCCTTCCAATCCTTGTCCTTTGTCTTTGTACATTCCTCTGCATTTCCTTCCTTTTCCTTTCCATCCTTTCTTTTCCTTTCAAAGCTCCTACATCCATGTCGGCTTGGCCTTGGTGATCAATCCTACCACTCGGCACAATCAGATGCCTGCTCTTGATGTAGCTGTCAACAATCTCCAGTGCTTCATTGAAGGTGTTGATGCTACGAACATTCAAACGAAGATGATGGGGTAATGCACCACCATTCTTCTGCATTAACAACGTGATAAAGAGGTCATCGTCCAGTGGCCTGCCAGTCGTCTTCTCATGTCTATTCTTCAAGATCATGAACTCACGTGACTTTCCAAGTGATCATTTCTCAGGCCGAAACCAATGATCTAATTCAAGAGGCTCGTGGCTCTCGCTCTTTCTGACAGTGCGAACTGATTGTGCAGTTGACGGCATATCTCGAATCCATTCTCTGGGTCCTCATTGCGAATAATCGCACGTGCTGCACCATCAGTGATTTGTGCAAGCATGTAAGGCAGTTGTCGCGAGAACAGCGACGGTTGATTATTCTGTGATCTCGTTTGCCGCACATCAAACGCCTCACACAGCTCATCATCAATCACACTGTTGGACCCTTCCCCGCCATCCATCATCATCTTCACAGTCGGTTTGCACAGTCCTACATATCGCTTCAGCTGCCACGACCAGTCTTCCCATTTCTCCAATTCACCGTGGTAAGTCGGGGGAGGAAACAGTTTTAGCTCTCCGATGCCCTCAAGGTCCATTCTCTCACTCTCTGGTTCTGGAGCCGAAGCTCCGCTACCATGCAAAATTCATAGCCACAGTCCAAAAAGTCACCACTAACCGAGGTCTTGAGCCAAATGCCATTCGGCATTATAACATTCACGAAAGCATCCTGAACATTCGTATGCGCATTGGGCTGATTACGTTTAACAGAGACAGAGCGAGAGAGCGAAAGAGTGAGAAAGCGAGAGAGAGAGAGGGAGAGGGAGCGCGAGAGTGAGAGAGCGAGAGAGCGACAGAGGGAGAGAAGGAGAGAGGGGGAGGGAGAGGGAGAGGGCGACGAGGGCGAGGAGGGCGAGGAGGGTGAGGAGGGCGAGGAGGGCGAGGAGGGCGAGGAGGGCGAGGAGGGCGCGAGGGCGAGGAGGGAGAGGAGGGAGCGGAGGGAGAGGGAGAGGGACAGGGAGAGAGAGAGCGGGAGAGGGCGAGCGGGAGCGGGAGAGGGAGCGGGAGAGCGGGAGAGCGGGAGAGCGGGAGAGAGGGAGAGAGAGAGGGAGAGAGAAAGAGAGGGAGAGAGGGAGAGAGGGAGAGCGGGAGAGAAGGAGAGAGGGAGAGAGGGAGAGAGGGAGAGCGGGAGAGCGGTAGAGAAGGAGAGAGGGAGAGAGGGAGAGAGGGAGAGAGGGAGAGAGGGAGAGCGGGAGAGCAGGAGAGGGAGAGAGGGAGAGAGGGAGAGAGGGAGAGAGGGAGAGCGGGAGAGCGGGAGAGGGAGAGAGATAGAACGGATGAGTGGGACACTGATGTTGGGGCGGCGAGAGCAAAGCGGGAAGTCAGCTTCTGCATTGCTGACAGATGCCTTACTACCGCAAGACTGGCTCCACGATTTGTGCAGTGAACTTGTGGCTAAAACCGTGTCCATTCAATGTCGCCCGGTACTCCAAGTTAGATACCTCGCCGGCCTCGCCATCTGGATCCCCACATAACGGGGGAAGCTGCGGCGTCCGCGTGATCTGAGGATAATCCAATTTGCGCTCCTGCCGGTATAATGGCCACGTTACAGTCCCCCGACACAATGAAGACCGCAAAAATCATGTATTTCTATCCTCTGTCTCGTTAAGCCGGTCAATGCGATCAAGGATGGAATCCAGAGCCGCCTGCCAGCCTCTCAGCAATGATGGACATATTGAGGTAGAAGCTCGCTCTAAAAGGCCCTCTCGCACCTTCGTGCTGATGTGCGAGGAAAGCAAAAGTCTGCGCAGAAGCCTTTTGCTGCTGCTGGATCTCAGCCAGCTGTTCCGCCACCTGCTTCATCATGATCGCTGCCTGTCCAACACCCAAATGCAAGTGTCAGCAACGGCTTGCCGTGCAGACTTTGCCAAACATATCCTGACAGAACTCGTTCTGCCACGATGCGCACTGAGAGGCCCGCGGATACTCAACGCCACGCTGCAGCAGATGGAGGAAGGACGCAAACGGCTCGTAAGGACTCCAGTTTGCAAACATGGTAGTGTGATCTTATACCAAGACATGCACTTACTCTGACGGCAAACTAACTACTTCCTTCATCCTTGCAGAATGCACTGGCGTTTCTTTAGTCTTTTTCTGACAAGGCACGGGTGGCAAGTCCCGGTCTAGCCCAAACTTGTTGGCAGCCTGCTACTCCGTTCGAAGAGCAGTCGTGTGACTCCTGACGTCTCTAGAGACCTCTGTCGCATACCTCTGCGGGCAAGCACGTTTGATACAAGAACATGTTTCTGCTCGGTTAAGCAGCCATTCCTTGTAGGTAATGACGTCTGCCAAAAAGTTGCAGGACTCCGAATTGCACAGCCACGGTTTGGAGGATCCTTAGCAGTGCTCGACGAGCATTTCGAAGTTGCGCAGTATCTCTGTTGGATCCTCGTTAGATCGTGCTGGCATCCAAAAAGTCTGATCGCAAGAAGCCGCAGCAAAGCACGATGCAGCTCAAGTTGTAGTGGAAGCTGAAATATGCTGCCTGTGGAGCTAAATATGTGCTTCTTCTGGCAGGCGAATTCAATGAAATCGAGCGCTGCACGGTGGTTCGGGCATCCTTCCTGCGCATAGCGCGCCGAGCCGCGAAGGCTCAGGCGACCATGGGGGAATATCTAGGGCGAAGTTGGCTAAGCTCAATCTCGCCCATGACCGGGTTACACTCTACCTTGGAGCTTCGGTCCGGTCATGATCTCTGAATCCCAGGGTCAGGGCAACAAATGCCTCTGGTTCTAACGTAAGCTTCGTTTGTGGATGGCACTCAGACGAGTCTTTGCAGGGTGGGTGACACAAAAACCACTCCATAGCAGCCTGGCATGCCAATGCGACGATGCCAACCAAGGCGGAAAACACATCCTTGCACACTGCCATCCTTATCCTCTGCAATAGGGCGATTACGCTGGGTGTTCAAACATCTCGCACAGTTTCCAGCACACTGCCACCAGTAGTGGCAATGAAATCTCTACCAAGCACCCCACTCTTCCAGACGCAGCGGCATGCCAGGCTGCGGGACTTAAATTCTGGGCTAAGACAAAAGCCAGTGGGAAAGCAGCGGCACTCCGCTAAAATACTTCTTAAAAGGCTCATGAGACTTAGCAAATATGAGGGAAGAAGCAAGGTTATCTTTTGGGGGAACTCACGCGTTTTGCTTTGCTCTACTTCGGTGCTATCCATCTTGCGAAGGGAACGCACTGCAGCCTGCGAGCTCTTTAGAGCTGACACCGGGGCTCCGGTCGTCGGTGACCCGCAGAGGAGCATCTACCCGAGTGTATCCATGCCCACAGGCCCTTTCAGCGAGCACGGTGAACATGTAGGCACAGCTGTGGAATGACACGCGCTCTTGATGCAGAAGAGAGTTCGGCTCTCGGATGAGGAGCACCAAGGATCAAGAGAGGTTCGTGATAATGTTGGTGTGGTGTCAGGGCGCAGATTGACTGGTGACCTAGGAGACGCTGAGGTCCATGCAACTTGGCAGCAAAGAGCTCTGCTTCGGATCATCTGCTTTAAGGGATGACAGTACATATCACATGTGTCTGACTTCGAAACCAGGTGAGCCCTCATTGCCATAGTTGACAGGAGTCTCATGGGAAGAGATAGAAGGTGCAGTGAATTTGAAGCACAGCATCCCCGGATCAGACAGGATGCCGCACCTCCAGAGCGCACGATGCAGCGGATTCATCTGTGCCTACAGGCTCGACCCAAGCAGGGCCTTCCTCAGGCCGCAATGATTTCCGCGGATATGACTGTCTCCTGCCAGGCAAGGTGACGCGTGACGCAACCACATGAAAGCTGCAAGCAAGCGATCACGAACTGCTGCTGGACTGGTATGTAGGAAGCCGGCCGAATGGCCAGCAAGGGTCTGCAGGCATTCGCCGGTTCTCGAACTCCAGACCCTGATCAAGAATTCTTTACAGAGCAACAGCCGACCCTTGCGAGCGTCGGCACAGCCCCAGGTTGCAAAATTCCTCTGCTGCCTTGACCCGCTTCAGCCCTCTCTCGCCTTGGACCCGGTCCCCGACCCTCCCTCCCCGAGCCAAACCCACGTTGGGACAGTGTTTGGTGTGGCTTCGTTTTGCCTTTCCCTGCCCCGGCTCCAGCCGTACGGCGCCAAAGCTACTTACAACCCGTTCAATCCATCATCCGATTTCTGTGGCGGTTGCCAATGGACGGCACTTCGCTGAAGCCGATGGGATCACACGAAAGCCACATCATCTGTTGCAGCTGTGGGCAAACAGATTTGCTTCACAACGCAGCACCGCACGGGGATTTTGTCAGATTCTGAAGCCTGGCTGTCCCATCGTAGGAGGCAGAGGCGATGAGCATGCCTCACAAAGATCACGGCTTCCCCTTTCATGCAGGAGCATTCGTGTTGGCACTCGACATAACAAATGCATGTTGTCGAAGTGTGCAACAGGCCAGTTCCTGAGTAACTGTGCAGCATCGGCTTCTCTGCATTCGGTCTGAGTGTGATACCGTCGGGCGAGAAATTAGCTGTCCTCACCCAATCCTCGTGACCGTCTAAGGTCATGATGCATTCGCCTGGCAAACGGACAGAACCCAAGAGAAAACTACTGCGCGGGCTAGTGTGGAATGCCCAACAGATCCCAACAGAGTTCACAAATCCGGAGTGCTCGACGTGCAGAGGTGCAGCCGACATGATGTTCCTGAATCACTCGCAAAGCCCTGTTTGTGTCACCATCACTCCCGTTTTTTCGTGGATTCCCAAGGCCTGTAGTCGCACTCAGCAAGCGGACACATTCAGTGCCCGAAGCAACCAGAATCATGGCACCTGTCGAAGCTTGCAGCTTTGGGTCCGACACATGTAGCCAAGTCACTGGACTGCAGACTGCGCTGTACAGGTGGCCCCCAGACAAACGGGCCAGAGCAAGCTCCGACATATATGCCACACCCACACAATTACGACTATATTTCGGCAGAAGCTTCCTGCAACAACATGGCATGCGCTGCTGAACTCTTGACAGCTGCCACAAAGAGCCCTAATTTAACGTGGAGCAGCTCTCCCTTGAAGGCTGTGGCGTAGCAAGCTTGGGGCCCATCAGCGGGTCTGCAAAAGCACCACTTCCACTGCGATACTCTGGAGACCCGCGCCGTCAGGCGAGAACTGAGCCATGTTCACGACCTCTCACTCGACAGTGTCGCTGGTGATAAATAGGGGATCAAAATAAAATACACTTCGGGCGACTCAACATGCACCTAAAGAGCCCTGCACTGTCCACACACTCCCGACAGCAAGGCTCTGAAATCGAGCTGCCAGCATGAAAGCGGGGAGAGCTCTAAGATGCTCTAAGTGTCCAGCTTTGTTATCGGCATGAAGAACCAGATTGCAATCGCCTGCAGGCATGATGGGGGTCGGTCCTGCCGACTCGCCCAGCGCGGCATCAAGAATCAAGGATTTGCTTCGACTTTAAATGCTGGGTGTCGGTTTTGATATGTTTTGATGACACAAACTTATCACAGAAGCCTCAATAAAATCCAAGTCTTTACCTGGCGAGCGAATGCTACCACGCAGCTTCTGCTAGGCACAGCTTCATGGAATCGACAAAATTCAACACCGTCCCGCAGCCTTTACTCTTGGCCTTGCCTGAGCCGGCTTCCCAAACTCGGACCGTCCCATCAAAGGACGTAGTGAGGTACCTCAAGTACATGTGCAGGCTCTTGAATCCCACTCCCCACTTGGCCGTGGTATGGCTCATGCAACACGACTGTTTCAAAATTGGCGCTGCCCCATCAAAGCATTGAGCTGCCCAGTTGCAAAGTGTCGTCAGGTGAGAAAGCTGCACTATTGACAGCCTGGCACGGCCGATGTAATATGGACGTCCAGCACTCATGAAATTTGAAAAGGTTATGAGCTATGAATGACTGACCTCAAAACCCCTGCTCACAGTCCCTCAACAAAGCTGGCCGGTCCTTGGCATGGCCCTGCAGAACCTGCAAGCACTCACCAGTCTCGACGTTCCAAACCTCAGTTTCAGTGACGCGTGATGAATCGACAACCCATGTAGAGCAGAGCTCTTACTTGCAAAACACACAGCTTGCACAAAGGATGTAGCATCAATGCTGAAGGCCGATGCGCCCGACGCATCAGCAGTAGAACAGCTGAGTACTCAACCCGCGCGGTTCCGTCCATTGACGCCGTGATGATGCGCATTCCATCATAGGAAAACATTGCAGACTTCACCTGAGAGGCTGAAGACACTTTCACCAGCTTGTAGTTCTCTCCCACTAGGACTAACCAACCCCGATAGAGCACACCAGAATGGTTGATGCAGCAAGTAATTTGCTTTCGCGCCATGTGCAGTGCAAGAGATAAGTCCTCTACCACATCGTCATGTCCAACCTGAGCAAGAGCTTTGCATGATGGTTTCATCAAGGATGTCTCGTCGCACACTGCTGGGTCAAGCTAGTCTCAGCCTCACTCTTCGGAATCTACCTGTCCCTCTTGACCTTGCTGCTAGCCCTTTCCCAACATGCAAAACACACTGGATGTCTTGGTCACTGGCAAAAGATCGGAGTCTACTGCCATCTGCCGCCATCCAGAGGCCAGCGGTTCCTCGAAATGAAACAGAGCTGCAAGACCAGCGGCTCACCACCAGAGGCCAGACAAGACAGCTCGAAGAGCTCATGGGCATGAGGATGTGCAAATGACGCGCCAGCTAATCAGCTAGTCACGATCCTCCATGGTTTGACAATCATGTTCAAATACCCCTGTGGCAGTCGCACCGTCACAGGATGCAGTGACGACCAGTGAGGCATCCGGAGAGAAGGCAGCTGACTTAACCTGCACGAGAGCAGGCTCACTGCAACATCAATGCATGTGCATCTGCATAGGTCGCCCTTAAACAGGCAAGTCGGGCATCGTCATCATGTCCAGAGAGGACTTGCGAGCATTTGCCCGTCTCGGCATTCCAGACCTTGCAAAGCATTGGAGCCTTGATTATGGACAGGTTTTTTGCCTGGCTTTTGCAACCAGAACTGACTGCTTCAGACGGTCATACAATTCTTGCAAAACTTCGGGCTGGCTGTCGAGAAAAAAGCCTTTGGGCTCACGAAAGAACACCACCCTGGTCAAGATTGCCTTCCATCACAGCATACAGGTCTTCGGGAACCAAGCTGCTGGTCCCAATCGCATGCCGAGCAGCTATGGCGGTGCAATCATCTGATGCACCCGTAATCCATTTGCTATCGGCTGAGAATTCGCCCGACCTGAGATCCCCGATGCAGTAAGCCTGCAGCTATAAGCAGTCCAGGCATTGCCCATCTTGAAAAGCCAAGCTGCAAAACACCTCCTGCTTGCCCGCTGAGCTCACAAAGAAGCCGGCCACTCTCTGGGCACCTTTGTTGCAAGCACAAAGAAGCACCCAGGCCATTGCTGTCGACCTACGTCAGATTGTATGGCTGAGCTCCCTACCACAGCTTCCCTTCGCCATCCAGCGACACAGTGAGCAGTATCAAACCGTCGTGTGAAAATGTCGCGGACTGGACCTCCACAAGGCCAGAGCTGGCTGCGACCAAGCCCTGAGCTGTGCTTCCGCGTGCCTGCCCTCCTCGTCGCGCGACCAACATCTTCCGGCAATCGCCACTTTGCAAGTACCTGGCAGCACACAACCAAACCCATGGCTGTACGCGAACAGACGAATCTCCCAGGCAAGCCGCAAGCACACACTTGAGGGCCCGGAGGCATGGAGAACGAAAGCTTGGCGGTTTTTCTCTCCGATGGATGTCGGCCCGGCAGGTCAGCGGGCTTGTGTCCGCGGGCGTACAGTAGTAGTCGTCGTCGTCGTCTTAGTAGCAGCAGCAGCAGCAGCAGCAGTTGTAGTAGCAGTAGCAGTAGCAGTAGCAGTCGGAGTAGCAGTAGTAGTAGTAGTAGTAGTAGTAGTACTAGTACTAGTACTAGTACTAGTACTAGTACTAGTACTAGTACTAGTACTAGTACTGGTACTGGTACTAGTACTAGTACCTAGCACTAGCACTAGCACTAGCAGCACTAGCACTAGCAGCACTAGCACTAGTAGTAGTAGTAGTAGTAGTAGTAGGAGTAGTAGTAGTAGCAGTAGTCGTAGTATACATACATGCATGCATACATACATACATGCATACAATACAATACAATTCAATTCAAGACAAGACAATACAATACAATACAATACAAACAATACAATACAGTACAGTACAGTACAGTACAGTGCAGCGCAGTGCAGTGCAGTGCAGTACAATACAATACAATACAATACAATACCATACACACACATACTTACATACATAAAGACTTTACATATGCCATATGATACAAATACAAATATAAACATATATATGTATGCGTAGTATTTTTTGTTTTAAAAATAAGCGATTGATCCTGCCATCCATCCCAGCTGGCTCCTTGTCGTGCAGCTTGGCGATGGACACACCTATCGCCGTAAGCCTTGGTTTTGCGGATCGACCAGCATTGTAGTAACCTTGTTAAAGGTTTTGCGTTTCAGGTATGACCTGTTTGATGGGCAAGATACTGAAGTAATAAGAATATGCAATATACATACACCCTGGATTGCAGGATAACCGTCTTTTGGTTAGGATGCAATACCCTAAGGTTTCATGTACCAGCATAGTACGTGCTTTGACCCTACAGTACCTACACAAGGATCCGCATACAAGCCTTTGTTTCGGCGTGCAGGGGCAAAAGCGGCGGCGAATACTAATCGTCCTTTGATGGTTTCTGCCCGTAAGCCCTAAGCCCTTCCTGCAATAAACAACGCTATACGCAGCCCGCCCAAACCGGTGCAGCCGACGCTCCTAGAAATCCTGAACCATCACCTAGCACAAGCCTTAGTAGTTTAAGTTTAGGGTTTAGAGTTTAGGGAAAATTAGGATCCAGGTATGCAAACACCATCTACCTGGGGTTACTTGCAGCCCCTAGAGTATGCAAAACAACAATTCGTCTCTCCTGGACAAAACACCGTCACAGGCTATTTATGTGCTGACGAACCCTCAACACTCCTTGACATCCGGTAGCTGCACCGCATTTTCCGTTTATGTTTAGATTGCATATTCTGCAACAGCCATCCATGTACCCCGTGCGGGCTATCTTCTGGCTCCGGTCGAAAAGCCTACAAGATCCTTTGACCCCCGCCAAGAAAACATATTATTTAGTAGTAACCTCTTGGCCTAACCCTAAACCCTAAACCCTAAAAGCCCTAAACCCTAAACCCTAAGCCCTAAACCCGAACGTATACTGTACCAAAAAATGAAAATGTAACTCCTACGGAAGACCCAGAAGCAGCAAGATTTCGTCGGGCACTGCCAGTCTCAGCGCTGCCTGCTTCAGGATCCGGACCTGCTTTAGGGTTTAAGGTTTTAGGGGAATTTTGGGTTTCAGGGTTTTAGGGGTCAGGGCTTCAGGGATTTAGGTTTGCGGGTTTAAGGGTTTAGGGCTTCAGGGTTTCAGGGTTTAGGGTTTAGGGTTTACTGTTTTAGGTTTCAGGGTTTCAGGGTTTAGGGTTTTAGGGTTTAAGGTTTAGGGGAATTCGGGCGGCCTTAAGGGGTAGAGGGTCTCGTAGTGAAAGTTAAGTGTACACACCAGAAAGCAGCATGGGTAATCATTATAGGCCCTGACGTTCTCTGCAAACCTATGGACCCAACGAACCCTGAAAAGGTTTGAGGTTGATCCCCTGTAATTGGAGAGTAAAGGAGCACCGGAGACAGGGTCCCTACGCCGTCCTTAAGGTAAGGTCTACCTAGGGCTTGTAGAACTTCTTGAACCTATGAAGCCTAAACCCAAAGAACTCTAGACCATGAACCCAAAACACACACACAAAAAAAAAAAACTTAAAACAAAACAAAAACAAACCCTAAAAATAACCCAAAACCCTAAACCCCACAAAAATAAACCCCCCAAAGAAAGCCCTCTGCGGGCCAGCTCCGGGTTGAAGTCCCAGCACTGATGGAGGATGGTGTCAGCGCTGCTGCTGTGATCCAGTTGCGTCGGAGTCCTGTATTGGAGAGTTTAGGGTTTAAGGGTTTAGGGTTTAGGCTATCGGGTTTAGGGTTTAGGCTAGGGCGTCGGAGTCCTGTATTGGGATTTAAGGCGGGGCTGCTGTTTCTGTGAAGTGTCTTACAGGGCTTTATAGGCTCCTTTGCGTTTCTTATCGTTTCTTGCGGACATCGTAGCATGCTGCGGTTTTTGTGACGTGTAGCCAGCGTTATGCAGGCACTTCTGATCTTAAAGCCTTGGAATGAACATCTTGCTGTCTTGGGAGTCTGGGGTTTTGGTGGAACGCAATTTACCTGTAGTCTCCATTGTAGTTCCTTTTCTTGGTTTAACCAGTTTTCGATTAAGGATCCTAAAAGGTAACCCCAAAAAGGAACTACAATGGAGACTATAGGTAAGTTACTACAATAAGGATCTGTAGGAAACAGCGTGGTTTCCTTACTTACGATGGTAACTGAGATCAAATTCCAAAACGAAAACCCAGGCTTAGGTTATTCTATTTCAGTCCCCTGGTTGCTGAAACTTCCATTTAGGTGGGGTGTCAAGGCAAAGTGCAACATTCTTTGTGCCGCTGCAGAAATGAAACTTACTTTTGATAATACAGGGTCTTGTGGTGTGTATACATACATACATACATACATACATACATACATACATACATACATATATATATATGTGGTATATACATATATGTATATGGAGTATATACATGTCAGAATATTATTATCTTGAAATGCCCCATAGGGAACAGTAGTTAACATTATTCAGGTCCCTACATTGGGTGCTTATGTCCCCCTCGCGGACGGACTGGCGAAGGTTCTGGTGCCACCATGTGGGTAGTTTTCTAAATTACGGTCCCGTTTGGGTACTGACCAAAAGCGTGCCGTACTATATTGGGGACCTAAAAAGGCAACCTAATTTTGAGAAGTACCCAAGAAGCTAGTAAACAAAACAGAACAAGGATCCAAGAGTACTACCCAGGTTCACCAGTGTCCTCTCAATGATAAGGGAACCCTTTTTCCTTTTCCCAAATTCAGGTTCAAATAGGAACCGTGAAAAGCAAACCCCCAAGGCCCTTAACGAGCCCACAGTTCCGTTCCCAAAACCGAAAGCCTGATAAACCTAAAGCCTAAGCTAGCAATTCTAATTTTCTCTACCGCCAACTCTGAAGCCACTCACCCTTACACTGCAAGCCTCGCAGTACAAAGCCGCTTAAGCTTAACCCAAACCCTAAAGCCACGAAAACCCTGAGGCAACGAATTTGGGGGCTAAAGGCTTTATATAGGGTATATCGGTATTGTGACTCCAGAAGAATGCCGAGGCTTTGGCACGGCATCCGAGAGGGAGTGGTCGCCCTGCCGAGGCTTTGGGCTTAGAAAATCGATTTAGGGTTTTAGGGTTTATGGTTTAGGGTTTAAGTTTAGGGCTCAAAGCCACGCCTTGCCACTTGTTGGGCTAGTTGAACTTGACTGGGGGCTCTACGGCAACTAGAGAGGACAACTGGGCTCTTACATGCTCTCACTGAATAGTAGGACACTTTATCAGACACGCCCAAATACCCTTAATACTGCAGTGAGACCAGCTGGGAAGCTCATGATTTCAGAGGTCTGGTGCTTTCCTTTGCATCTGTTTGTCATCAATCGACAAGAAAGGTTCTGTTGATACTAAGCCTGCCAAACTGCCGAACGATGCAGCAATCATACGGCCTGCATCCCAGCTTACGAAACAGCTCCTACCCAGAAACCTTAAGCCTAAAAGCCTAAACCCTAACCGCTCCCTGAAACCCAAAGCCCTTCTACCCCTACAAGCCGGGCTGCTGATCTAACAAGCTAAGGCTGCAGGAGTGTAGACACAAGGTCCAAAGACCATGCAGATTACCGGGCTTTTAGGTAACAAAGAGACCTGAACAATGAGCAAGACAATTCCTTAGGGCTCTTTTTGTTTTTACAATCCCAAAACTCCTTTGTCATTATTAAATTATCTAGGTTCCCCAGTAACCACTTAACAATAAGGGTACCCTTTTTTCCTGATATTCGGCTCTAATACGGAGACCCCAAATAAAAAGGGCAAAAGGGTACTACTGCGGAACCTAATTATTGCTGTTATTTTGCTGCCAAACCCCACCCTACCCGCCCTACCTATAGTCTCCATTGTAATTCCTTTTTGGGGCTACCTTTTAGGATCCTTTATATAGAATTGGTTAAACCAACAAAAGGAACTACAATGGAGACTATAGGTAAATCCTTGGCCCTAAACCCTAAACCCTTAGGCCCTAAACCCTAAACCCTAAACTTCCTAAACCCTAAACCCTAAACCCTAAGCCAAGTCTTGAGTCGTTCCAGCGTTTAGGGGTTCAGGCTTTTGGGGTTCC
>CAJNJA010082340.1:255-20777 GCA_905231915.1 Symbiodinium necroappetens | reverse complement strand
CTCAGGCAGCGGCATGCTTGGCGGCGTCGAGATTCGGATTGAGGCTTTGGGGGCCGTATGGCTCGGATGGAAAAGGCTTCGCACTGGTTGGAACCTGTAAGGCTCTGGGAGTTCAACTCCTGAGTCTCTACAGCACCCCTAGAAGTAAACCCTTAAACGCCTGAGCTCGTCAAAACCCGGTCCAACAAGAACCATCGGTGCCAAGTCCTTGCAGTGCCTCTGGTACGTAAAACTGAGGATTGAAGGCTAGGTTTTTCTTGGAGCTGGACAAGCCGTAGCTTCCAAAGCCGGTATTACCAACGATTTTGAAGCCTGCAAAGCCCTAAACCCCACAGACCTCAAGGTCCCCGATTCAATGATTGATATCAGATCATAGTCTCAATGAGCGTGCACAAAACCAGATGTCAGAGGTTAAACAGGCACACGAGCATGATGATCAGCCGAATTTATCAGACACAACAACTGGAAGGCTTTTGGGCCTCGCAACAGCAGCGCAAGCGGCTCTGCACTGAACTGGGCGATGCGACGTTGAGCCTGTAGGTTGATTTCTGAATCCAGGCGCCTCCCTAGCATTCGAAGCCCGTAGTCGTAACGCCAAAATTATGGAGCGGCGCAGAACAATCTAACGATGGACATAAGATTTCGGCGTGGAAGGTGACGTTTGGAGTCTTGGGGCATAGTGTTTGGAAAGTTAGGGCTGGAGCTTGGTACAGAAATGAGTCACCTTGGATGGCTAGGGCGAGAGCATGCTAGGACTGCATCCAGAATTGAAGAAGTTGACATACGTTGACAGTCGATCCATTGATTCTCACGGATCTTATCGCGACTGCTTGTGATACTGGTCTTTACATCATGACTTCTTGCTTCTGTCAATCGACCGCTACCGTGTTTCTCTGTTTTCTGCAGCATTTCTGTTTTTTTCTACCTCAGGGGTGAAAAACATCGGCATCTGATGAATCGAAGCAAATGTTAGCCTCAGCAATATTCCTAGAGAACCCCGAACCCCACCTCATGTGAAGGTTTCTAAACTGAGTTTGAGTGAAGCTCTCCTATCCCGAGATATAGTGTGGGAAGATTGAGGCAAGCCTGGGCGGAGATGTCGTCGAGCATCCCCTGATCGGCGTGCTGCGAGCGAGCCAAGGCGACCTTGCTCGGCACAGACGGGCGCCAGGGCGGCTTACCAACGGGTTTAATGTTGAGGCCTTAACAATTAGAATAGGGTTTTGGGTCCTCTATAATATACTACTATAATAAATAATAATAGACCCGCAAAATAGTACAGGCAATTATTGAGGCCCCATATAATAATTTTGTTGCAAAGGTGAAGGTTCAGGAGAGAGGGTGTCTTGGGGGGTTTCCGGGTTTCCGAACACGAAGACGGCGACGACGAAAGGCTCGCCTCAGTCCGAAATCCTGAACCCCCAAACTCAACTAAACCTATAATAATAAGAGCCTATATGCTCCACAAGTGGGTCAGGGCTTATGCGCTTTATGGATCGATCCAAACTGCCCATAGCCCAAAACCACAAATCCTACGCTAGGAATCCCACGCTGAATCCTAGACCCCGAAAACGTGACAGCCCGAGACCCCAAAACGCCGCAAGCCTCGGCAGAGGCCCCGGCAGTCATCGTCTGAAGCTCCTTGGCAGTGTAATGCCGCATCACCGGCTTCGAGGCCCTGGCATTGGCTGGCGGCTTGGGTGTTTAGGGTTTATAGGGTTTAGGCTTAGGGTGTAGGGTTTAGGGGCTGGTTGCGGCAACCATGAGCCACCTGAGAAGTACTACTATCGAATGAGGTGGGGTTCTTCGGGGACGTAGATGGCTGCTGCGGGCAGGGCTTTGTCTGCAGTCTGCAGATGCAGCATTGCTGTGCCAACAGCTCCAAAGTTGCAACGCGGACTTTGCCACGCTGTCGTAATCACAGACATTTGCTGCATGCTGCCCACAGGCAGCCGCACACCACGGTCTGCAAGAGCCGAAGGCATGGTTGCAGGCAACAGCCGGCAGCCATCTCACGTCTGGTACAATGTATGTCCCACTCTATGGCATGCCGATGACAACGCTGCTCAAAGATCTTTCATTTCAGTGCCTCGCAAAGGAAAGAACGTGTTTGCGAGGCTGATCATGGCGATGGTGCGGTTCCTCTTCACAGCTTCCTCAAGGGCCTCGCAGGGCAGGCAACAGGTTCGGGATTGAAAGCTGTCGCTTGAGGAAAACAGTCCACCTGCAGAGAACTTTGAGGGTGGTGTTTGATTTCATTGATTGTGCCAATGCCTCGCGCCCGGTCCCTTGCAGCGGATGCTGGATGTCATGAGATTCGAGGTCGATGCTGACGAGGGTGTTGGTCACCAATGCGTCAGCCAAAGCCTCGCAGGGACACGACGGGGCGTGCAAGCTGAAAAGACCCTGCGCAAGGCCTTGCAGCCCTCGTCGTCCATGTGGTTCCCTTTGAGGCTGATGTTGGTGATGGTGCGGTTGGTCTTCAAAGCAAGTGCCAATGCCTCGAAGGGAAAGCGAACCGGGTCTTCGATTTGCAAAATCGCTTGAGGAACAAAGGCCTTGATGCCATCGGTATGGATGTAATTTTTCTGCAGGTGGAGAGCTTCGAGGGTGCTGTTGGACTTTAATGCTTCTGCCAAGGCCTCACAAGCAAGGGACCGGGCTCGTGCTTCCAAGAGTTCGGGACAGCTCAGGCCTTGCACCCCTCGTCCCGGATGTCATTAGATTCGAGGTCGATGCTGACGAGGGTGCCGTTGGTCACCAATGCGTCAGCCAAAGCCTCGCAGGGAAGCGACGGGGCATGCAAGCTGAAAAGACCTCCTGCGCACCGCAGGGCCTTGCAGCCCTCGTCTTCCACGAAGTTCCTTTGGAGGCTGATTGTGGTGATGGTGCGGTTGGTCTTCAGAGCAAGTGCTATGCGGACCGAAGTCTGGGTCTGTAAAAGTGAGACAGAAAAACTGCACAAGGAATACGGTGCTTCAGAGAGCACAGGCAAATGATGTAATGCCTCGAAGGGAAAGCCAACCGGGTCTTTAATTTGCAACATCCGCTTGAGGAACAAAGGCCTTGATGCCCTCGACTCCGATCCTCTGCTGATTGAAGAAGTTGGACTCCAGGCCCAGGCGGGTAGTGATACTGTTGCTCTTCAGTCGTGATGCGAGGGTCTGGCATGTGGAACTCTGTTCATCCGAGCATGTCCGTTACTTGCACTTTTCGGAAACAGCCGTCCTGGATGCGCACTTCTCCGGTCCACACCTCGAGCAGCTGAGTTTGCGGTTCGCATGTGGTCGGCAGGGCAGGCATGCACGTTGCTGGCTACAGACACTCGCATGGGTTGACATGGGCTCTCAGCGGGAGCTTCATGATGTCGAAGGCTTCATGAGTGTCCCATAATCCCAGACTGAATGAAGTTGTGAAGCAGTCAGCCCTGAAACACATGCTGCAACCCCGGCGTGCCAAAGACTGTCAATAGGCAAGCCGATAATCGATTCAAAAGCTCAACAGTTCCCAAGCTAGCAGCCCCTCGATGCGTCTTCCTCGTTTCAGCATGAAGTTCCAGGTGTCACGCTGCTCAAGACGCAGGCCCGTCGCAGCAAATCCAGTGAAGGATGTGCATTGGCAACACATTACCAGTAGGCAACACGGCAGCACGCATAATTTGCAACACATCGCCACGCGCTGAGGCCGAGGCATGGGACTGTGCTGCAGCAGCATCTTCGTCAATGGGCCCTGTGGACTCTTTCCTGGTCTTGAAGATCTCTTGCAGCTCCTGGCGGGAAACATGAAACCAAGCAGCAGAGCCTCATCATCTAGCCCGGGCCCCGGGCCAAAAGCCACTCGCGGCCACTGCCGTTGTAGTCAAGCTTGATGGTGGTGATGGTGCGATTAGTGGTCAATGCCTCCGCGAATGCCTAGCATGCAAAGAACAGGGCATGCGAGCTGCAAAGGCGTAGTTGGGACCGATCGGCCTTGAAGCCCCCAGACAAGATGTTATTCTGTCTGAGGTCGAGTGTGGTGATGCTGCCATTACTCTTCAACGCCTTTGCCAAGCCCTGGCAGGGAACGGACTGGGCTCATGCTCAAAATTCCTTCGGGCGGCGCAGGCCTTGCAGCCCTCGCCGGTGATGTTGTTACCCCTGAGATCGACACTGGTGAGGGTGCCGTTGGTCGCCAATGCCTCAGCTAAAGCCTCACAGGGAAAAGGGCTGGGATCTAACTGCAAAGACCTCTCGGAGGAGCGCAGGCCTTAATTGAGTCGTCCCCGATGCCGTTGAAGCCGAGGTTTAGGGAGGTGATGGTGGCATTGCTTTTCAACATCTCCGCCAAGGCCTGACGAATCGGAGCAACAGAGTAGAGTTGTCTAGCATCGGAGTCACATCACGTGGCTGATGTTGCGATCCGGCCTTCCAGAAATCCCCGCACTCAGACTCAGCCCGTGCGGAGCCAGCGACACTTATTTCAAGCGTTGTGATCGTGCTGTTCACTGCTAGGACCTCACAGCTTTCAAGACACTTCTCTTGGCAGGGGAAGGATGCGAGGCCCTGGCCTTGGCAAACTCCTCGGCCTCTGCTGCGCCCACGTCCATGTTGCGGAGGTGCAAGACCTTGAGCTTCTTGTAGTGGATCAAAGCCTTGGCCAACTGGCTCAACTCGCCCTTCGGCAGATTTGCACGTAGTGCTCTTTGACACTCCGATACTTTCTGGTGGAAGATCTTCTTCTGCAGCTCTAGCACAGCCGCGGCATCGTTTCGATGCGTGAAGTCGGCTTTCCTCATGTCTTCTTCGAAAAGCTCCGGAGTCATTGGGACTTTGCCCTGCAGCTGGGCCCATCCGCCGCCAGCCTCTGACTCAGGAGCGTCGATCCACTGATTCTGTTCGGACTTGCTTCTGCGCGAGGACCACTCCACCTCCGCTTTGCACCACCCCCTACTTCGGTAAGGGACGTTGTTGGCGACCAGCTCCTTGAGGGGGCGGCCTCTCACGGTCTTGCTTGCCGCATCATACACTGTCACGAGATGCTCCGAGTTCTTCAATGCCACGTCCCAAACATCGTCTGGGGTGAGAGATTCCAGTCGAAAGGTCCAGCTGCAGTCGTGAGCGTAGAGCACATGCATGTGGCTCATGGACCGCCGGAAGCTCTCTTCTTCTGCGGGCGTCTGTCGCTCGAACTGAAAAAGCGAGATGTAGTCGTAAAACAGCCAGATATCGGAATAGTATGCAAGATCGTAAAGAGACAAGTGGTCCACCAGCCGGCTCAACTGGTCGCCGCAGGGATCCGGGTGCTCACGGGTTTCCCAGGCATGTGAGATCGATACGATCATCGCATCCCGGGCTCCGGCGGCCCAGTTACTCACTTCCTCGTGGCTCACCAGGCCCCACTCTTCCTGAGCTTGGAGCTTCAACTGCACCAAGCAAATTCAAGCATACGCCCGGAATCTACTCCCCATACGAGTACGTAATTTCTACAGAACTACTAACTACAACATGATATGGGGGTTGATCGGTATTATTGTTCCGACGAGTGACCATTTAATACCCCTTGCGATCGCCCTTGCGCACTCTTGCGCGTTTCTTGCGCGCACACGAGTTTTTGCATACGTGCATGTTGTATGATCATGAGCTACGGTATGTTGAGTACCCAGGCATGATCCATCCGGCAGAAGTGCTGGGAAGTCCATACTGTTTCGTATGATTTTTGCCATGGCGGGTTTTTCAACGCCGCTATGCTGAGTTCAACAGAGTGTTTGGACTGGTGGGTTCTGTACTGACAGCGAAAACCATATGAAACGATCGGGGAGGGCAGTGCATGAGAGTGCGCAGGGCGGGGCAGGGCGGGGCAGGGCAGGGCAGGGCAGGGCAGGGCGCAGGGCAGCCTTGAGGCAGAGAGCAGGGCAGTGGCCACAGGGCAGGGCAGAGGGGGCCCAGCCCTCCCTTCCCGTGTGTCCCCCGCAAGTTGCAGAATTTCAATTTTGAGCTTTTCTGGGGTTGAAAAGCTCAAGCTGGCACTTTTGCAACTTCTGGGCGAGGCAGGGCAGGAAATGGAGCTTTTGCAATTTCTGGGCGGGGCAGGGCAGGGCAGAGGGGGCCCAGCCCTCCCTTCCCAATTGTCAACTAAACAGCTTTCCCACGCCTGGCACTCTCTCACCAAGCCTCAGCGCAGAGGTTTGAGCCAAATTTGAGCCGAATTTGTAGGGTTGCGCCCAACCCTCACTGGGTTGAGTTCTGTTCCGGAGTGATGCTTGCATGGAGCTAGGAAGGCACGTGCAGGCACACCCGCTTCCCTCGTTCCCACTTTGCCCACATGGCGTGTTTCGGAGCGCAAGCCACGGTCGGGAATGGGAGGGGCTGAGGTTTAGGGTTCTTTCTTCTTTCCGCACACGACAGCCCCAGCAACCGAAAGCAGCATCATGAGCATCTATGGCACCCACAAAAGCAAGGCCGGCAGAGGGCCCCACGACAGACCGAACACGGCGCTTTCTTTCTTCCTCGTGCTTTCTTTTCAAGGGTGCAAGGGGCAAGACAAGGCAGGGCAGGGCGCAGGGCACAGCTAGAGGCCAGAGCAGAGGGCGAATCACAGGGCAGGGCATTAACGTGGGCTCAGCCCTCCCTTCTCCGGTTTGTCCCCCGCAAGTTGCAAAATTTCCCACCCCACACTTCATTCAATCCCAATCGATTAGATTATGTTACATATTCTGATATGTATAGACATTTTATTGCCCTTGCGCTCGCGCTTGCGCTTTCTTGTGCACACACCATGTTTCGAAGGAAATTTCAATAGTGACGATATGAATAAATCGCCTCTGTAAAGCAAAGTCAAGAGACGGGGTCTAGATCAACCCTCATATATTGAATTAAATCCTGTTCCAGTTGTAAATGCTATGAAATGCTCCGTATCACCGGCACAAACAGGTCTGAGGCCCGCTCCGCTTCCTGGCGTCGGGGTAGCAGCCTCTTCTGGCTTCGCAGCTCGTACAAGTACCTGCGCCACCCAAACGTCTCGGGGGCGAGCTGGGATCTATGTAAATTGTATGGTTTCTTCATTACTATGGCAACTTTATAGTCAATATTATGGTTTCCTTATAACATCACCGGCTGAAGTGGACATGAGGCTTTAAGGTCTAAGGCCTGTGCGGTCTGAACCTTATACTCTGCTACATTAACCTGCAGTGCAACTAAGCACAACAACTCAGCAGCACTGAAACCAAGGCTGAATAGCAGAAGGCAAATACCCACGATACTTCCCGAACACTTAACCTCGATGTGCAACGAGGCACTCCGCCCGGACCAGACGAATGTCCGCATGCTTCAGGAATGCGGCCAAGCTCTGCGGGTCTTCCAGATCATAGTCGGCCTTGCCGGCTCAAAGGCCGCTAAACAACACAACAAGCCGAATGCAGAGGCCTCCACAATTGCGAGGTGTAGGGGCTGAGGGTGGGGGGTATATTATATACTAATAACTGTTATAATTTTGAAAGAACACTCAGGAACAGTATGACTAGCTGTTGAGACTCTCATATTAACAGCAAGCTTAGAAGGTCGACCAATCAGACGACACTTCGAGACACCACAGAAACTGTGTAAGGAGCCGTCAAGAAGAACCTCGCAAAAGGCAGGCTGCGAGGGAAGAAGACCAACATTTTGAGACCAGAAAAGGCTATCTATCTGTGGGAGGCCACACATCTAGAAACAGTCAGCATAAGAGGCCAGGCAAACCAGAAAACACAAGCACGCGCCACAAGGCCAAGCAAACCCGGAAAATCAACGACAACTCTACCACCCCCGCAAGGCGAAACGCGAGCGCTTGTGCAACCCCACAATCATCCTTCATGATTAGAACAGGGTGTCGGTGGTATATTCTAAAGTATACTCTAGTATAGCCACACTGGGACTATAAGGGATCGACAGTATTACCGCTTGCTTTTAAGTGTTCCCGCCAGCATCGGCCTCACTCGCAGGATGCTCTTCGGAAGTCTTCGCCTTAACGCGATTGGCAGGCCCTACCCGAATGCCCCCTCTCCCCAATAGTTCCTCCCCAACCCCCATGTGGGCGTCAGAAAGGTGCGTAAGCTCCAACAGACGAGTTTGGAAGAGTTCTGTGTCGGATAGAAGGTGCCGTACAGTGCTGGATCGGGTTGGCGAGCTTCTGAAGTAAATGTGGCGTTTTGGGTTCCGGGGCGCAGTGTCACGACGGGCCTGAATTCCGTGTGCTTAAACCTGTTTGCAACAACACTGCTCGAAATCAGCTGGCCCCAGATCGCCATGAAAGGGACATGCCGAATTGAGAGTAAGACTCTTTCTGAATCAGTGGCAAAGCAATCCCAATCTGTAGACCCTTCTTCTTCTTGGCTACTATGGCTGTGCAGGCTAGTTACAGCTCTGCGAACGAAAGATCAAGATCAAACCTGGCCACCGAAAGCATGCAGCCGAGCATAGCCGAGCGTCGGTCTCACACTGCGGATGCATTGCACAGGAACGATGGGTCGCGAAGCATGAGGCTGCTCGACAATGACGACGGATTCGTGGAGAGGTTTCTTGACATTGCCAGTGATGGAGGTTTCTAGCAATTCTCGGAAGGCTCCACGTGGGACTGCTGTCTGTTTCTGCCTGCTACAAAGACAAAGTGAAGGCCTAGGAAACTGGAGCAGACATCACTGCGCACATGAACTGCAGCCCAGGCAAGCAAGGTGCAAGGCTATCTGAACCCACTCCCAAACCCCACGACACCATACCATAAAACCAAACTACTAGCAAACTACACCATATGCTTCGCGAACCCTACCTGCAAGCAACGCACTGTAAAGTCGTACCCTGGCTGAGCCCCAAGTTCCAGAACAATCCAACAAAAACAAAGCAGTGTCGTCCTTACATAGCAACCTTGGCATGGAAAGCATTACGAGGCTAAAGGGGCTCAGGGATTCAGGGCTCCGGGGGTCCAGGAGCGCTTGAACATCTTATAATTCCTGCAGGCCACGAAACCTACAGCTCCAAAGCCCTATGCCCTGAACACGAAGCAGGCCTGGACAGGGTGCTCCAAACCCCGTGTTCACGCAGGCCTGAGGCACGATGGTCGGGGCTTCTAATTCAGATTCAAAGCTACTGAGAGGAGGTTACTCTGAGAGTAGAAGCAAGGGTTCTATAAAGGTTGAAAGTTAAAGGGGTCAGGGCTTAGACGGCTTGAGAATATGCGGTTCAAGGCTTAGGGTCCAGGGTCTGTCGAAGTCTCAGGGGGCAGGAAAGATCAGCGCCAAGCTACGGCTCAGAGGCGTTTGGGAAGGGTCCACTTTAGGCATAGATTCAGATTCACGTCTAATGCCCACCCTGATCCAGCAGAGGGAGAGGAGGGAGACAAACCATCAAATTCCCACCCCCTCCCCCCCCCCCGGCACCCGAGTTCGGTGTTCATCCTCTAAGTAAGCATCACCACAACCTCAGGCCTCGGATCAGTGTCCAGAATGTAGAAATGTCTCAGGCACCCATTAATCACCTGCTCCACGGGGCAGTCTTTCCAGTTCCTCACTATGCCAAGGGATTGAGGCAAGAATGATCCCGGAGTCCCTGAAGCGTTAGCTCAGCTCTAAAACCCGAACCCGTCAGTTTCGGCTTCGGCACTGTAGGGTTAGGGAGATTGCCTTACGGCCTCCAGCTCAAGTTCCGCATAACCCTAGCACTTGCCGAGCTGCCCAGTCGAGCGAAGGAGTAAGCCGCCATAGTGATGTCCTTGGCATCAGGGGCTTCGGGGCTTAGGACATGCCGGGTCTCTAGGCTGTCGTGCTCAGGCCTTGCTGAACCTGAATACCCCAAGTCTCACACCTGTTGCCCGAACAAACCTAGGCCCAAGCCCCAATCCAAGAAACCTTCCGAGTCCCAATGCGCAGGCCATCTACGTAATCCGAGAGCATGTCAGATATATCAGATCCTCTCAGGTGGACACTCGCGCAGAGAACGGTGGCCTTGGATGGTTTGCTTATTGAGGCACCCTCTATATTTTACAAAAAACTAGAATTGTAGGACATGTCTAAGGGGGTTTGTGAAACCTAAGGGCTGCATGGCCGAAGAAATTTAAAGATCTGGGACCTTCGGCATCTGAGGCGCGAGGGGAGGCACTGCGCGATTTTGGAGTTTCAGATGATTTGCAGTAGGGACACCGGTCAGATTAACAGCCGTACTGACAGCAGCACAAGGCACTGTTGTCGGAAAAACCAGTAATACTGCACATGATGGTGATTGTATTATGTTGTTGTTGCTGCTGCTGCTGCTGGAGCTGCCGCTGCAACTGCAAGAGCAGCAGTAATGCTGCTTTGAATATGGCTTCGAGCAACAGGCTCATAGCAATTCGGAGGAAGGAAGCAATGATCGATGATCACAATAGCCTTCGTCGTAGCTCTGGGAGTAGTCCACATAATCATTACCGTTACACTCAGAAGAAGATGCAGATGCAATGAAAGGAGCCTCAGCTGCAGCACAGACTCGTCCTCGTGGATTTCTACCTCCAGGTTTGCACTGCTAAATCTCGTATGTCCAGGGGTGATCCTTCTGCTGTTCGGAGCAATTCTTGACCCGCTTGCTGGAAGAATCCGAAGAAGCAGTGATGTCGAAAGAAAAGGATGCTCGGTTCAGTAGCTCAGGGATGTAGGGCGTGCAACTTCACATGTCAGGATGCTGCTGGCACGTATCTTGAGGTCAGGTCGGGCTGCATAAGAAGTCTCGGACACCGGCAGATGTTGGAGTCAACATGGGTCAAACAAGAGACGTCATGGTTCTGCGGAGCGAGCTACAGCATACAACACCGGAACGATGCAGGTAAGGGTCTCAACGTCTCAACGTATCTACGTTCCTCAATTCCTCAAAACCCTTTCTTGGGTTCTCCCCGGTGAGTCTTCCGGGACCGACCTCAGCCAACTTGTCTGCAATGCTCGTGAGAAGTCGCTCCTTGGCACCCATGTGCAAGGGCTTTGAGCCAAAACCCTGAACCCACCTGCCCAAAATACCCCAAAGCACGGCACCCAACAGCAAGTCTAACGGCTGAAAACCCTAAGCTCATGCCCGGTCATGCTCACATCGAAGCCCGCCAGACCGCTCCTCTGCACTGTCTCTTTCTGGGAGAACGAAGTACCCTGTTGTTTTTGCTGCCTACCGCCCTAATGTGGAATTGTAGGATCTTAAGATCAGAAATTCAAAATCAGGGAAAAGAAAGTAACCGGGAGTCAATTGGCAATCCCAGAAACGAGGGCATCAGAATCTGGGGCAATACTAAGCTTCGCAGGTCGTGGTCCAGTATCTTGACACTGTGCCTGGTGTCACATGCAACCTCGACGACCAAAGCCACGCCCACGTTGCAAGCCTCCCAAAACCCTGGAAGCACACGCCCTGGAGCCTACAGCACCATACCCGCTGGCCGAAAGAAGGCATACACGGCGTTGGGCTCAGCATGCGGCATTGCAGATGTTGAGCCTGCAGAGTTTCCAAAGCGGCTCCCCGGATCCTGTAAGCAGTAGACTGACTTTCAAATCAGAATACAGCAACAACGGTGTCTGCGTAAAGGTCCTAAACCTGTAGAGCTGTTCTAAACCGGATCGGCCAAAACCTGAATCTCACATGCCTGCCCGCATATCCCGGCATGTCTGAAGCCCGAACAAATTGCGCTCGACGCTACCTGGCTCCAACTGTTGAAGTCTCCAAGCAACAAACCCATGCCAGCTCCACATAGGTTATGGACTTGCACGAGCGGCTACCAAAGGTGTCTGAAAGGACAAATGGAAGCTTTACCCATGTCAAAGCAAAGCTCTTCAGCAGACTTTTGGTAACGTTAGCATGAACAACACTGCCTGGCAGCATCATCCTTATCAGCATCACAACCATCATTCCACGATTATCGTCGGATGAGACGGCAACAAGCCCGGCAACAAACACAAGATCAGCCGGTTGTTACGGCTGCCCAAAAAATCTCTTTGACCATCTCTCTCTCTCTCTCCTTCTTGTTTTTTTTCTCTCTCTCTCTCTCTCTCTCTTTTTCTCTCGCTCTCTCTCCCGCTCTCTCCCGCCCTCTCTCTCTCTCCCTCTCTCTCCCTCTCTCTCTTCCTCACCCTACTCTACACCTATGAACAGCAAGAGCTCACATCCCTGTCTTACTTAGCTATCGCATCCCCAAGCAAACCTTGTAAGACTGCGCCTGGCCAACGAGGAGACATGAAGGCAAAGTTGCGAAGCACTGAACCTGAGGTGCCGACGCAGGTGCTCATGATTACTGTTGGCATTGCTGCAACTGTGCAAGCAGAACTTGGGCGTAGCTAGAAAAACACCCCACCCATTTAGCATTGATGGACTGACAGTGATAGAGGTATTCTTTCAAGACAGCCGCGTTCTATCTGCACCTAGTGTTTTTTTGCATAACACACACGAAGAGTGTGCATGTACGCACGCATGTGTACGGGCTTCCATGAACACGAAGCACTGCCAGTGAGTACAGGCGTGGCTTCTCGTCAGAGTGTACGAATTGTTATCACCACTCAGTTTTGCTTGCTATGCCCAAGGCCTTCGGCTTGAATTTTCGAACAACCGCAATCAATAATGGATCATAATAGCAGTCGTAGATAGTCGTAGTAACGGCTCTGCAAGTAATGTTCATGTCCAAATAAGACGTCGTGAAGTGGTAAAACCTGTTACTCTCTCTGAGTGCTGGGCTCCTCTAATCGGAGTGCGGTCTGCTGCAAGACAGCCTCCACGGCAGAGGGCACCTCGCCAGTGAGAACCGAGGCCAAGAAACGCAAGGACATTTGGGCAAACTACGTCCCACTTCGTCCTTTGCAGACATGACGATACCTGTTGCAGATTGTGCGAATTTCTCAGAGTCTCGTGAAGAAGAACGGTTAACGCTGATGCCCTCCTGAGGAGCTTCAGTGTTTGCCCGGTGCGTAGAATCCACAAGCCAGCACCACCGCCAAAAGTCCGCGAAATGCCCTTACTACACGTGGCAACTATCGAAAACAACATCACTCTGCGTTCAGCACGAAAAAGTGGGACCCCGGACATGGCAGCGGGTCCGCGCATAGGCATCCAAGAGGAGGACCAGGTCATTGACTTCGCAGGATGATCTGGAACAGTGGCGAGAGACGTGAAGCTCAGGGTATGCGCCCACAGACGCATGTACGTAGAGAATGCAGAGATGTATGTGTATATGTACATATATCAGATGATATGTATGCACATACATGAAGAAAGTAGCGGCAGCACAACTGAGTTCAGCTTACTGTATACACATCCATCCATTCATCCATCCATCAATCCATCCACCCATCCATCCATCCATCCATCCACGCATACATCCATCCATGCGCTGCGCGCGCATATGCGTGCATGCACGTACATGTTTGTGTGTAGGTGTGGTAGGCTGACAAGGTTACGGTTACAAGGTTTGTTGAGGTCTAGAGTCTAGGGAGTCTTAATACCCCCCTTCGCTTTGCAGCTCGAGCTGGACTAGGAAAATCGGGGTGAGAGTGTCAGATGCTAAAGGTGTAAGACTCCTTTGACCCAATGTCGTCGCTTGGTGTTTAGAAGGATTCCACTACATAATTTTTGTTTGGGGAACCCGGCACGACCACGAGGACGGCGACGACGATGACTACTATCACTGCAAATCCTTTTCCTCCTCCGTTTGCTGCTGCTAGACAGAATATCATTAGGCACTTGAACAAACCTCGACCATGATGATTAAGTCTATGCTGGCATCTAGTGTGAACTCAGTTGTAAGCTTTAATTCAAAGCCACCTTGCGCCAAAGTCAGTGTCGGAACCTACACGCCCGGCTTTCTGCGAGTGAGCGACATTGTGGCCGTCACCCTCGGAGCCATCGCCACACAGAGGTCCTGCTGCCCGAACCCGATGAATCACAACTTAGGATCCGCAGTCCAAGTTGTGCTTGTGAGACGGAGGCTTTCGGTCTTCTTGTGCACCTCTACGGAGAATTAACCCCGAAAGCCAGAATCAATGTGGCAGGGATCATGAAAGCACGGTCTCGATAGATTCATTCGAAGCCCAAGCCGGACCATGTTGACCTCTTCAAAGTCCCAAAACCCGTATACACCTCCAACTTCATGACTGCCCCCCGATGGAATCCTGCAGCCCTAACGTTAGCGCGAAAAGCGGCAGGAGCTGCCTCGTGAAGGCAGCCCACCTCCCCCAAGCTCCGACCTCGTGACGCTGCCCCGTCCCGTCACCCTCACAGATGGGGTTTGGGCTTGTGGTTGTGGCCTGTGCCGCTTTCAGGGCTTGTATATAAGGATCATGAAGCCTTCGAGTAAGAAGGTTGGAGGTGATAAGGCTCAAAGTTACAGGGTTTCGGACATAGCGATGTAGGGATGCAAGGGCTGATGCCGAAGACAAACTAAGAAGTGAAGGTCTCTAAGAACTAGCCGAAGCTGAACTTTCGACGTGCATGAGGTAGACATTAAAGGGTTTTTGGTCCCAGAGACCCGGACATCGGCTAGAACTGGCCCCGCGAGTAAGATCCCTGCTAGAAGTTACCCATAGGCCCCTAAGTAGTTCCTTTTATTATGGTTTATATTTAGAATCCTATAAGGTAATCCCAAAAAGGAACTACTCAGGGGCTTAGGGGCCTATGGGTAAGGAGTCTTCCCTAAAAGTCCAGCTGCCAACATACTGGGTCATACTGTTCGCAACCTTATGATGTCCAGAGCCCCCGCAGCCTGCTATGCATTGAGGTTGTGGGAGGCTTTCGGTGCTGGTAAGTAAGACCGAATCTGAAGGGGGACCTCCAGTTACTCTAGTTTTTGCAGACAGCTCGGGTCAGCGACAGAGAAGGGCGAAGTCTTCTGCAGACCAGTCCTCCAGGCTCCTCGAAGAACTTAGGGCTTCTTAGGGCCTTGGGGTTTACCGTTTCGGAGTTACCTTGTGTTTTTCATGACCGAAACGCAGCGTTGGAGTATGGGGCCTATCCTGGAGCTTTGGGAAGATAAAGGTTGATAGAGGATTTCGGGACAGCCAAAGGGGTCTCGGCAGGAAGTAGCAAGCAGTGCAACTCACCCCACCAAGAGCCCAGTCTCCGATATATATATATATATATAGATATAGATATAGATAGAGATTGTGAGTACAGTAGGTTACTGTCCTTGGGTGCTTCACATAACCCATCATGTCACCATGGCACGGGCAGCCATGGTACAGGAACTGGGCTCCGGGATTGCATGCTGCATATCTACTGAGTAACAAACCTACACCTTGACGCTGTTGAGCGTACCCTAAACCGAAACTACACCTTAATGCCGAATCATCCATAAACCCTAAACCCTAAACCCTAAAGGCCCTAAACCCTAAAGGCCCCAAACCCCAAAGCGGAATCTGAAGCCTAAAAGCCATGAACCAAGGGTCGGTTCCGGCCAAAAAAAGGTTCCGGGAGGCTCCTCTGCACCGTGGCCGTCAGGCGCTGGAAGAGCCGAAGATGCTTCCTGCGATGTTTTCTAGGGAGGGTTCAGGGTGACGTGTATGTGTAGGGTTGAGGCGGCTTGCTAAAGTTGCGCAATTATGCAATGTTGGGCACATCGTCAAGCCTTCTGGTGCAGCAGCGCCGGCTCGAAACCACAACGAATCTCTTGAAGCTTTTGTTACCGATCTTGGCGATGTCGCGACTCCGGCCTATTATCTCTGCCCTGGGTGCCGTCCTACTTACTTCTACTTGAAGTAGCAGTTAGCACTTCTCAGTGTGTCATCACCAGTGGCTTGCCTGTCTGACTCGAAAAAACAGAGGCGTGGTGGAATCGGAACATGCTTCAGGCTTCAAGGTCAACGCTCCACGTCCTGAACTACAAGGAGGGTGCCAGCCGATTGAAACCCTAAACCCTAAACGCCCTGAAGGATCTGACTTTGAGCTCCGACAAGATGCGGTCAGACGCTTTCACATCGAAGGGCGATTCGGCTAGTACATACAGTCGACGAGTTCCCATCTTCAAACTAACTCCTGCAAATCAAACTAACCCACGCTACTAAGCAAAACTCCTGTTTGACTTCTACTGGAATCGAACCGACAGGAGCGGGCCAGAACTCCCAACCCTGGCATCCTCTTCACCAGCGCAAAACCCTCCACGATTTGCAAGATCTCCTCAGCAGGTACACCGACCATGATGACGATGATGATGATGATGATTGATGATGACGGCACGATCAATGTGATGATGGTAGTAGTGATGGTTTTCGATGTACATGGGTATGAAAATACCAGGGCGACAGTACGATGATGAGCGAAGAGGGTCAGCATGACGCTAGCAGCAAGAATGGCATCAAGGACGATGCCACCGAAAACGTTCGGGAGAGTGTACCAGCATCTGCAGCAATGTTCCAGCAACAGTGGTCGTTGCAGTGGCGATAACAGCAACACAACATCCCTGAAAAGCCACTTTCTGGGGCCTTGTAAGGATAGCTAAGCAGGGAAGATCTTTTTCAGGTCAGACGTTTGCTTCGACCAATAATCAATCATCGACATTGTAATACGTAGTCATCTCATGTATACAGGTGGTTCCAAGTTTGACACTTCGAAAAAGCGTGGAATTCAACGTTCTCGTAGCCGTACCACATGACAGGGTTGAATTCATGCAGTTCGTGGTCATCCTCTGGCTTATCAACTTCCTGGCTAATTCTACAAGGACTCGCTCAAGTAGCTGCACATGTTCAGTTTGCCCGCTTCATCGGGTCACAGACAGACATTCTGTGGCAACCATAAGTAGAAACCTAAAGAACCCGGGATCCACACCCAAGACGGAGCACAGCACCCCGACGGCAGGCCTCCTTCTTTGTAGCCGTAGCCATGGAGGGGATGTCGCGATAGGGGCCCCAGAAGCCCTGCAAACGGCGGCTTCTGGTGGTTTCAGGTGCCGGCTTGCCCCAAAAACCGCACCCTCTTCTCAACTTGACTCCGCTCACTGAACCGGGTGTTCGGCCTCATGGCCCTGAACCCTCAACCCCAAACCCTACCCGCAGCTCTCAACCGAGAGGCCTAAATGCCATACCCGAAAAAACGCACCCTGCACCCCAAACCCAAAAAAAAGTCTGAAGAGAAGGCATCGGTTGCACGCCTCATTGAGACCCAGCAGCTCCTCGGAGACGTCCTCTCCTCCCAACTCGGGCCTGGGAGGACGCTTGTCTGCACGCATAGCTTTTTGGGTTGCAGGTGTACTGCAAGTATGTACGGATCGGGGGAATAAGATGAATAAGTCCAAGTAAATGGACTTCCGAGCGATTCAGGAGCATGCCTTCTGAAGTGACGTGCGCAACCTCTTCTCAAGCAAAAGCCGGTGAGCGCCGGGCAGCTCCAGATCCTGGCAAGTGGGGTTTAGGCTCCGGGTGCTGGACTAGGAGGGTTTGTGCAGACTAAGGTGGGTTTGGGGGTTTTGGGTGGGCTTGCATGGCCTGAAACTTGGACCGAAGTCAACAGGTTAACTTCTATTCCCAGGAAGGGGAGTTCCTTGAAGCGAACTCTCACGCAAACAGGTAGACATGACTGTCCGTCCGTAATCATCACTCGAATTATGAAGATGGATGGACAGTATCAATGCCAGCCTCCAAAGCAACCTCGACGCCTTCGGCTAGGCCTCGGTCGCAGGGCATAGGCTGTTCTCAAAACGAGGGATCGGGGTGCAGAGTCTTTATCTTTAGTCTCGGGGTTCGAGCAATGTAGAGCAGCGATTCATCATTGAAGCGCTCCAATCAAAAAGTCCTCACATGCAAGACTCCAGTAGAAGGAGGAGGTGTTATCCAAGCTTCAAAGGCACTTCGGTGCAGGGGACGAAGTAAGCAAGGCAACCTAGTTTTGCTCCACGTGCAGGAGGAGAAACCCCCCGGCGACAGAAATAACCGAAGATGTTCTATTTTGGGCAAGGGATCCGTAACGGTGTTATTGTATCTGTGAGCCGTCTCCGACTGGAGTCCAGCCAAAGATCTCGCGAAAATACGCCCAAAGCCCAGACACCGAGACATAGGAAATCTGCTCTAACAAAGTAGATGAGGATGTCAGTCGTTTACGGGAAGCTTCGGAACACTCGTGGAAAAAACACTACCCATATTGAACAAGAGGAGCAGCATGACCAGGTAGTCATATTGCCTATGAAAATGTCAAACAACACTTGATGCCGAGCTCTTCAGTCTGCGCCGTAAGGCAAATATGAGAGGTCCTGGCCAGGAAAGGCAGTGACCAAGTCTTCAACAGCCTCGTGGCATGGAGGGAAGCCATTCTCAAGACAACCTTGCACTCCAAACCCCACTGCTCCAAGCCTGCGAAAAAGCCTAACAGCCTGGAGGCTTCGGCTTCCTCGATGCTATTGGCGTTGATATAGGGGCAGAAACAGCAGAATGAGGCTGATCAGCACAGATCGGGCATGGGGGTTCGATATTCGGAGTCTCAACTTTTGCATCGGAGACTAGCCCGAAACAAGCGCTGGACCTTTACCGACTATTATACCGACCCGCCTTTAAACTTTCTAAACCGAAGACGGCGATCGCACGTGTGGATATTCTGGCGCCGGTGGCCTCTGCATTGGACAATCCCTGCGTTGAACTCCGCAGAAACCTGGCGGCAGCACTGTTGTAATAGCTGCATCACCTTCTCCCCTCTTTCAGCCTCGAATGCTTCCAGCCCCGCGAAACAACCAAAGTCTCCATTGCAAACACTCTTGCTCGCCAGGAAGCACCCAAAGCCGACAACGAAGCGCAAAACTAAACCCCCCCCCCCCACTTCGCAACAAGCCCTACACCCCACAACCACCTGGCTTGCCCTGCGCCCAAGGCTTCGCGCCCGGAGGCACGCAGGCAGGCCTAGGCCGGCCCCAAGCAATGAGGGTTGTGGTTCGGCGTTGGGGGCTTTTTGGCGCTGGAGGGCTTCTTTGGTTTCAGGGTTCTGGATCTTGGAGGTTAGAGTTCAGGTCTCCGCCTTTGAGTTTCAGAGCAGCAGGAAGAGAGCCTGTGATGCTTACAATGAGGTTGAGAAGGTGTTCTTTGGGGCTTGCCGGGCTCAAGCTTCATGGCTTCATGACCCCCACCGTCCTCATGCTCAGCACCATATCTATCGGATTCAGCAGCCCATCATCACAGACCTGACATGCCTTGGGCCTAGCATTCGATGAACCTCCCGGCGGAAGCCCTGGTTTCGCCAACCCACTGTGTTAGCGTCGTAGAGTTTGTTGCGCAGGTGATCGAGTGGTGAGCATTGATCGTACCCGTCTTGGACAAGCAGCGCTGGCTCGAGGCATTCCAAAAAGCCACACCAAAGGCTTCATGAGGGCAGCAGTACCCTAACCCCCCAGGTACCTACTATAGTAGGTACCTGGAGGGCTAGGGAGTAGGTAGAAGAGTCTTCAGGGCAAGGGCTGAGAACCTCGAGGCGGAAGAAGCCCTGTCAAAGAACCCAGGGGGCCAGACTCTCCCCTAAACTATCAGGATCCTCGGATCATATAGCCTTACAAGCTTTGACCAGGGGCCTTTGGGCATTCTGGGAGAACTCGGCTCCCTGCCGAAGTCAGGAAGGGAGGACGGGCTGCACAAAGATGCCCTTGTCTTCACCATTTTGGGTTGAGAGGGTGAGGTGAGTCAGGTGTCCTTGGAGCTGTTGGTTCTTTCTCATTACCCGCTGGGGTCTAAGGCAGTCTGCACTGAGTAAAGAAGTGGTGGGGGCTTCTGGGTTGAGGGTCCCTATGTAATTGAGCCAGCTCCTTAAGTGCGACTGGCTTCGTATTGCGTTCCTTGAACCAAGGAACGCTTCCACACATGCATGCGCATGGTCTGAACAAGATTGTGCGCCACCGGCTTTGACAGGTTGCCGAAACTGGATTCTTACACACTATGCCACTCCCCTAAGCCAGCAGAATAGGCGCACAACCATATGCCAGCCAACAACTACAACCTTACATAGACGTGACAAAGACCGAGATACGTAGCCTTTTCAGGGGCAGGCACAAGTCTCCAACCATGCCTTCCTGCAAGCACCCTCATCCCCACCTTATACAATTTTAGAGAGCACTCGTAGTGCTCTTGAAGTGGCATTACGCAACCCCTTGCATCTGCGGAGTCTCTACTACGGTGGCTGGGCCACAGACTGCCCACGATGGCCCCGCGCTGGAGCCACGTCATCCTTCGGCCTGAGCTTCGTAAAGCGCAGCTAAGCCAAGGCTTTTAGGCTTTAGAAATTCAGGGGTTGTTGTTTGGGGTTTGCTGCTTATCGGGTTTTAGGACGAGAATGAATTCCAGGAAAAGCTTCCCTACACCTACGTAAAAGGTCCGGAAATTGCTGCCATAAATGGTTTGGGTTTGTGGCAAAATGAAGACTAATGAACTTTAGCCATAGACTGCAGCAGGACCACTGAAAGCTCAAATGGGGTTCATATCCATCACATAGACGAGCCTATGTATATATATATATACCTGTCTATCTATCTATATATGTATATATATATATGTATGTATGTATGTATGTATGTATATATATATATGTATATATATATATATATATCCATCCATCCATCCATCC
>CAJNJA010082329.1:0-19791 GCA_905231915.1 Symbiodinium necroappetens | reverse complement strand
AGAGAGAGAGAGGGAGAAAGACACAGAGAGGCACAGGGAGAGCGACTGCGAATTGAGAATGAGCGAGCAAAAGAGATTTAAAGATTCTTCGACAGCGAGCCGCGATCGGCAAGGAAGCACTTCGCGCGGCGACACGGGATGACACAGTCACGCGCATATGGCTGATCGTTAGACACGGGGCATCGGCCAATGTTTAAAGCTAGCTGAAGGAAACAGTCCACGAAGTTCACAAAGCGGTGCTGTCACATGCGCCGCAGACGTCTCACGCCGGCAGGCATACTGAAACACCGAAGACACGGCGGTGCAAGACCTGCGCCTCAGAAAGGCAGGCTGCTCGCGCCTTCACGCCATCCAAGTAGATTTGGCCGGCGTTCACTGCGTTGAGGGCGGCCTGGCGCGCCCCCCAGGAGGGCTAAGTTTGGTCTAAAGCTTTGTGAAGCAAAAATATAGGGTTTAGGGTGTAGGGTTTGGGGTTTGGGGTACTAGCTTGAACTTCGCATTGTCCCAGATAGAAAGTACCTGAGGTGCAGGTAGCTGCAGAGTCCGGAGAAAGGAGGTCAGAATGAGGTTCAGCCATGGCTAAGCCTCTCCTTCGGGAGTTGCCGTTGCTCCCCCCCAAAAAAAAGCAAAACACACACAGACACACACACACACACATCCATCACACACCAAACGTCAGAAATCGCTCCTCGCGTGTCTGAACCATCACCATACTCATACTCCAGTCCACCGCAGCTCTGACTTGAGATCGTTCTTTCGTTGGTCCAGTTGTTTAGTTGCAGGTTGGGGTGACATCAGTGGAGTTCACTTGCCACGGTACCTCGACTGCCACTAGTACTCACACTCATAGCAAGGGTTTAGAGGCAGCAAATGTTATATCTTCCAGCTTCGACTTCGGCTGCGCCCGTGTTAAATCTCGCCCAGTCTACGTAGACCTATATTCGCAATCCCATAGAACTTGCGGACCCAATCTCAGCAAGGATCGGGCGCTACAAAGCAACAACGACTCTTTTCAACTCTCGCCATCGGGCTGCAGCTCGGCAGGCACGATCCGCGAGGCTTTTCTCTGTTTAACGTCGCATCGTCTCCGATGTATCTGTATATGCACTCCTCGATCCGGTGTCAGGAAAAGCCTCGTAGTTCTCTGCGCTCCATCTTTGCCTCAGCTACTATCTGAGTCGGAGCTGCCGGAGCTTTCCCATCTTCGCTTCTTGCCGCGGGCAGCCAGCAGCCTTGGTCATGAGAGGCTCTGGTAGCTACTTGAATAGGGATCAGTATGCACACGACGGCCGCCAGTGGATTCCACCTCTGTTGAGTGATTTTGTGCTGCCCAGCATGTTGGATTTCGAGCCCTTCTATTTATGTGGGTTGGATCCTCGGCAAAATTAGAGAGTCTTATCCCCCCCTGACGGTGGCCTCGCATAAATCTGAACAAACCTGAAGCGGCCGCACTTACCATCGGGGAAACGGCACAAGTAGTGCTATAGTTTGCTGAACTGTCTGCTCTTCTAAGGTAAACTCGGCCGACGACTAGCTGTAGAGAGTGACAGTTCCATCAAACTTGCCTGGACCGCCTGGACCCTGCTGTGAAAATATCTGCTGCACTCATCATGTACACCCTTGAGGCAGACACCAGATGCTAAATTGCATGCAAGATTTTCCCAGCAAAGGCAAGCAACTTCATCACCTCCTTGGCGAGCTCTGGGTTCTCGTCCACCACCTGAGCTGCAATCACCATCTCAGAGCCGCACCACCGAAGGTCTCAGGGGTTTTGAGGCTTGACGCACAGACAAAAGCATGGAGCCGATTCCAACGAAGCAAACTGCAGGATGTGCAGCTCTCCTACCTGGCCGAGCTTGTCGCGCTGCCGACGGAGGACAGCGCAGTCGTTGGCCTGTGAGGATTTTCGGGCTACGATCACCAGTGGCAGCACGCACATGCCTTGCAGCCAGCGGAGGAGCACCAAGACTTAGACCACTTTAGACCGTGTGCCGTGATCAGAGCAATTGCCACGCTTGCACCACACATGCCAGATCGCCGGTACCCAGTTGGGATATGTCGTTACACTCAAGATAGGTGCAATAAACCCATACACACACACAAACATACATACATACATACATACATACATACATATATATATATATGTATGTACATACACACACATACATACAAACAAAGGCGTGTACGCATGCATGCATGCACGTGCATATGATTATTTACTCGCCTGCCTATCTCTCTATGTATGTTTTACCTGCTTCTGCGTGTAGTCACCATACATACATACATAATTCTATATATACATACATCACATATATATATATACACATATATATATATATGTATATATATATACATATATATATATAATAGTATCATCGACTTCTACCTGCTTTTTTCATAGTCTGGGCTCGGGGGAGGCCTTGACCATCTCCCAGCAGGCCAACTCGAGTCGCCCGCCGCTTCCGAAGACCTGCCGAGGCGCGTCGCTCCTTTGAGGGCTCCTTTAAGGGATATTTTAAAGGGGCTGTTTTCAGGGCTCCCGGGATTCAAGGGATCCTTGAAGGCATCCACAAAGGTTCTGTGAGGAACTGTAGAGCTTTGCTGTTTTACTACAAGGGGTCTTTCCAGGCCAACAGCGATTGGGCATGAGTCTCCTTGAGCTGTGTTCCGCTCGTTCCAAGAGCTGGATTGTCGAGCTTGTTTTACCGGTGCAGGCTCAGGCCGAGGACTTAAACAAGAACCAAGGGGCTGTGTATAGGAATGGAACATGATTTGCGCTAGGCATAAGTTGGCCATCCGGGTCGCTTTCCTGCATGCCCTGCCCAGTGGCAGTGCCGCCTACCGTCCCGAATCCTTCAGACAGCCTATCCGTTTCCACCCCGCCTGACCCAGAAAGGCCAGGACCCGCTGCTTCCTGGATGATGCAGCAGCTAAGGAAGGGGATGTGTGATTTGTTCACCCCAGCTTCAAGACCAAGAGGCTAAAGGGTTTGGATAACTGAGTCTGCAGCCGCAGCTAAGCAGCTAAGCGATCATCTGCAGTTTTTGGAGATCCCGGTGGCACATTCTGGAACAATGCTTATGGCTTACATCTGCATCCCATATCCAGAGGCCACCGAGTTGCGACAGCATCGTCACTAACTCGGCTTCCACCGTGTCCACAAGGTCCTGAGTTGAGACGGACTGACACATAGTGGGTTTGAACATTTGGAGGCGAGATCTGTGCCTGAAACCGCCAGCTACATCCAATCAGGCCACTGTAAACATGAGCAACCAAAACAACGGCTCATGCTTTTGGCTGGTTTACTTCCGGTGTTGTTGAGCCCTCTTTGCGATGACCCGAAGATAGTCAGGGTCCTTCAGGCAGAACTGGTCGGCCAGCTTCCGCACAGCGAAGGCGAACGTTGCGTCTCCGCCTCAGAGCAATGTCAGATCTTCAGCCCACGTTCTATCCAGAATAAGACCTCCTGAAAGCAAATCCCGGCGTCGCATCTGTGATGTGATGAAAGCTCTGCCACACCAGGCCTTACCAATGGGGGTCGCATTATTGACTATAGTCTCTAGTCACTAGCCATAATCATGTCATGAGAACAGTAGAAATGACAAGCAATAATCATAATGACTCTGGTTGCTAAGCGGTTGCTTGCAAATCAACAGCTGCGTCCAGGTACCGGAGAAGAAGCGGCTGGACATGAGGTAGCACAGCACCGCATCAAGGGAGTTGCGCTGGATGTCGGGGGTCCTTGTGTTATCCCCTTCCAGTCAGCCCTTCGACATCATGTGGGATCCGGAGTTAGTCTGCTTTCCGGACCCTTACGTCAGGAAACTCTTGGTGAGCAGGTGCTTCATGAGCAGGTGCCTTCAGCGAGCTCAAGTTGTGATGGGACAGTCACTCGCACATCTGATCCCTGAACGGCCAGGACTCAGCAAAGAAGAGGTTGCCCGAAACCCCTACAGCCCTAAACCCCAATCTTCCCGAAACACCAGTCTTCCCGAAACTTCCCCAGATCCCCGAAAGAACCCGAAGCCGAAGATCCCCCAAGTCGAGGTCGAGGCTCATGCTCAGGTCGACCTCGTTCGTCTGACCTTCCCGCCACTTGGATGCCAGCATCTCACGGAAGTACTCCGAGCGCTCGCTGAGAATACCTCTGGCGCTAGCTCTGGGGACACCATCAGCCCGATAAGGCTGAAAGGGGTTTGAAAAACAGGTAAGAAACCCCAAAACAAAATATCGGCTCTGAGTCTTTGGGATATCAAAGGCGAGCTACTAGCAGGATGGAACAGAGTATAGCAAAATGCGGCTGCGGTTTCAGATATGTGGCTCCATGCTCGCGAAGCCTCCTCTGCTGTATGGTGTCTATGCTTACTAGCACCTGAGCCTGGAGTCGTTCACCTCTGTAAGGAGTCAGGAGGAATCAGCAGATGGTCAAATGCATATCTGCTGCTGACAATCATAAGGCCATAAGGTTGATGCGATGGCCAGGCTCATTGCGAGAAATCTGAATCTAGTACTGCTAACTTAGTACTGCGTTATGCTTGCTTTTGGGCCTGCATGCGGCTGCTGTTTAAGACGCGAGGCTCCATGCTCACACGAAGCATGCTCTTTTTGGCGTGTATGCTTACTGCTGTCTGAACCTCAGCAAACGTTTGAGATTCGAGGTTGTGGCTCTCAGGAAGACCCTCGGCACGGATTCCGCCCCGACGGCCGGCAGGCTCGCTACTAGTACTTCGAGTCATGCAAAAACGTCCGTCTTCGTGGAACCCTGAGCCCTGGACAAGGCCCCGAAGCCTCAAAGAAAGCACCGTCCTTTGAGGAGAGGCTCGCTTGTCAAAGAGCAGCGGAGGCCCTTCAGAGAGTCGTATCCTAGGGTTCCAGGAGACGGTCCAAGAAAGCTTTCAAGGCTGGGAAGCTTCGGGAGCTTCAGGCTCAAGGCGTTTCAGCCGCGCTCCCAAACAGCCGGGCCACGTCACGAAGGCCGCCTCCTGCCTTAGTGCTGATAAGGATTGAGGAGGCTGAGGGAAAATTGGCAAGATGAAGGTGCTGACGATGTGGCGGTCATGGATGCTGTGACGATGATTGCGCGGAAGATGGACCAATAATCATGGTATGGCTCATCGTAGATTTAATTGTGGTGCCTCTGGAGTCTGCATATTCTACAAGCTACGAGACTTACAAAGATAAGGTTGAATAATTATCATTATGTTGCAAGTCTGAAGGAAATTCCAAAATCCGTCCGGTGGCTGCAAGTTTGCACCAAGTCGCGTGAAGTCTAGCGGCTGTCCCCGGCACGGGGCATCGGTGAATGGCAGCTCTACGTGTCCTCAGCCATACGGTCCGATAAGCCTTATGTTTGGCCTTATGTCTTGGAACACCATTTGGAGCCGACCCTGAAGCCAAGAGGCAGGTCCCAGAGTCCTAGAGAGCTACGTGATGTGAGGGAAAGCCTTTATGGTCTTTGAGAACTGGATATCTGATTTCTGGCTGGCTTGGTGGACAATAGACGAAAGTTTTACCGTGGCCCGAATAGATTTCAGTGATCTCTGAAGTCGAGAACTAGTTGTAAATTGGAGCCAAGTGTCCCTGCAGACGCAGGCCGCCAGCCTGCCAGGGAGATTTACGCCCTCGCCAGCACTCGATAGAAAGGCGGCTTCGTTTGTACACGAGGCTTTTCATGAGCGATTGGGTGGTGATGGTTGGGTAGGTGTTTCAAAGGATCTACTATAGTATTAGACTTCAGATAAACATAATGACCGCTGGGGTCGCTGGAGCCATCGAGGGCTTTTACTCCAGATCCCCGGGCCTTCAGCCAGCCGGGCTCGCGCGTGATCCGGTCCAGGCTCAAGAAGTTACCTTGGCTATGCAATTGCATGTCCATTGCATCCGATGCATCCTCCGAACGCAACATGTCTGTGCTCGTCGAACGCCTATGCCGAGTTTACAGTTGATTCCGTAAAGAAGTTGCTTTAACAGGCCATTGCAAACCCTATTTACCTCTGGGCATCCGGAGCGCACCATCCCTGGTCCGAGACTTTGTTGGTGAAGATGAAGACCCCGCCCTCACGGCGGAAGTTCCAGAGCTCATCGAGGTACTCGTACAGCCTTCGGCTTTGCAGAACTGCCGCCGATGTCCCGGCTCGGAAGTATAGCCATGTTAAAACCTCCCTTCTGATCTAGCATTGCCTTTCGATTCCACGCTGTAACGTACAAATCGAAGCAATTTCAAGCTCAAGCCAGGTGCGATGGGGTGGGTATGGGTGTGTAACGTATGCATACATGTATGTATCCATGTAGGTGTGCATGTATCCTTCCACCCAAACGGAGTCCAAATCCGGCCCAGGCACATCGAGATCTCGAAGCGCGCCTTGCAAGCCCAGTCGATCTTTGCCAAGGCAGGAGGCGGGAGGATCTCGATGTAGGCACTGATGCTGATCGCCTCCCAGTCGCCATGCCCTGCGCCGGTCGGCTTCCCTCGCAATTAAGGAGGTTTCTTCCTATGCATCTTCAAGCCATTCCAACCACAGTGATGGCTCTAGGAGGAAATAGACGAATGTTGCAAATGCTCACTGACCGCCCTGTGGGAAAGTGTGGTTCGCTCGGGGAAAAGCTCGACAAGAGCGACATTTCCCGAAGGTCAAACAAACTGTAGGGAAAACTACCCCAAACCGTGAATCCATGGACTTGAAGAAACTTGCACCGACGCACTCTGAAAAGGCCTGCAAGGCAATCTTCTCGACCCCGAATCTTCCTGTCAGACGGCCTGAAGCCCTCAGTACTCAATTCCACGATTCGCCGGAATCAGAATTCACAGCGAAAGTTTCGAATTCAGGAAACGACCTAGATGGTTATCATCGGTATCATTGCAATAGCGGCGGCTCCATTTCTGCTACTTCATCCACCACCTGCTCCTATGCAAGCATGCCACGGTCGACCGTCCTCTTGGGTAGACGGACAGCCGAAACCGGAAGGAGTGCTCCGGGCCCTGAATCTGCGAGTAGATGTACCTCAGCTCTCGCACCCGGCTCCAAGCTCAATCGGGCTCAAGAATTAAGGGCTCTGAGCCGCCCTTACTACAGCAACTCCCACTGCAGCGGGCAACACGTAGCTTCAGACGTCAATTCCGAATAACGCCCGGGTCTACTCTGAAGCAGAGACGAGGTGCTCACCCGGCGGCAGCTTCAGGTCTTGGTCACTTAGGCGGAAGTCCACCGTGTACCAGTGCGCAGAAGCCTTCAGGGCACCCTGCGAAATCCTTGATCTGTCAGTCGCGGTCACAATGCCTGCACTCTTAATTCATGTGCGGCTGCACGCTGCAATCGATCCTTTACCAGTGGCTGCACAAGGCAAGGCAGGAAAGGGGTGTCTCTCGCAGTCAAAGCTTTCAGCTGCTTCCATGACAGGAACTTGCTGCGTGTACACACCTTGGACCTGGCCTGGCTCGCTGCCGGCATCGACGCCAGAGCTGCCATGAGGCAAATGCCATGCGAATTATTCAAGAGGAGAGGTGTTGAGTAGCTGGGTCTGCCGAGTGGGTGGTGGTATCGGTGGAAGGATTCTGCGCGTTGCTCTGCACCAAGCTTGGGGTCGAGTGGAGGCCCTGACTGGACTCTGATGTTCAACTTCCATCAACTTGTGCCGTACACGGTCACTCTGCCTGTGCATCGTGGCTTCGTGCAAACAGCATGGCAAAACGGCGACGGACAGAGATTAGAGCGAAGCCATGCTGCACGAGAGTTTGGAGCCTTGCAGGGAAGACCCGCTTCGCATCCATGACAAACCTGCGCTGGCATCAACAACACCCGACTCCGATTCACGCATGCCTCTGCTTGCGCGCTGGTTTGGAACCTCACGCCATCGAGTCACGCAGGTGCAGAGTTGGGACTGGCAAGCGAACAGCAGTGATGAGTCTGAGCCGCGGCCTACTGCCGGCCGGGATTGTCTTGCAAACATGTTCATGGTCGAGAACTTCGAAATTCAGGTTTTGCTTCCCACCCCGCTGCAACAAGAGGATAACCTGGGAACCCTCCCTGATCCTGCACGGGATTGGCCGGAGCTCCGTAGGTTCTTCAGCACAAGGCCCAGGCTTCACCCAAGCTGTTTCCTTCCTGCGCGCTTCCACTGGCGGCACCCAGCAGGAGGTCACCTCGCCAGCACGCACAAAGGCGAAAGTGTGGGAAGTGTCACATGCATCACTTTATGCAACAATCAAGTTTTGATTCAAGAAGCCACACTGCCACTAATGTGCCTGTTGATGCCACTTGCTTGTCTCATCGATTGCTTGTCCGTCGGCTTGCATCGCGTTCCAGCGTTTAGCGTTGCAGCATTGAGGCTTATGGGCGTCAGGCAAGAAGTACCGGAAACTCATCCTTCCCTGGATGTGGCTGATTCTGTTTCTTCTACTTGCCTGGACTTGCTTCGTGTCAGCGAAGTTGTTTCGGTGATCCTTCCTGGATTTCCGATCTTTGCTGTAGCACTCCGGCCGGGACACTCCTGCCGACGGATCCTAGCTGGGACTTTCATTTTGGACCTGGCACTGAAGGCCAATGCCAAGAGAACACTGCTTCTTGGACGGCCATTGACGAATCGAGGCACGCGTGATGTCTGGAGATGTTGCTGAACCTGTCAACAGGCACGTTTCCTGATCTGTCTGGACCCAGCGATCCAAGGCACTGGCCTCACCGAACTGAGAGAACATGCTCTTCAGCGACATCCGGCCTGAACAAGAAGTTGGTCCAAAGCGACCACAGCAAAGCTGCGTAAATTCGCTGCTTCTGTGATAAACTGTGTGTACAAAATACTGGATTGTACATGCGTCGGTAGATGTATATGTATCTAGGCATAGAAAACACACCCCACAACTGGATTAAGTAATTATCAGTATCATTGACAATATCTACCAGGTAATCTACCAGCTTTTCATCTGAACTGGCTCATCGGTATGACAGTGACGATGGTTATCCTTACTTTCTTGCCTAATTACTTCTGACCCCCCACAGGCGGCTGCAAGCATTGCTTTATGCGCTCCTGCATTCGGTGGCTGTTTGCGCTGCAGGGATTTTGCGAACACACTGACCCCAAGAGTTCCTGGATGTTCCGCATGCCTCCGTTGCCTCAGGCCTACATTGCACAACTGTTGCCAGGCTCTGAGCTCTGCACTCGAAAACTCGGTGATGCCAGCAGTCAGATTCCTCGGAGCTTTCCGCTAGATCTCCCAGACTTGGCCTGACCCTCATCCCACTACTCCCCGAGCTTCAGAAATGACGATGCGAGGCTTCAAGCTTGAGGCCTAGGTCAGAGAACTCTGTGCACAAGATTCCACGCCCTCGCAGCAGTGCCTCTTAAACTTCAGGTGCTCTGAATTATCAACAGCAGCTATAGCCATAGATTCGTGTTAGCCTGCCTTTCAGTTGAAAGTTCTGAAACGAACGCAACTTCGGCCAGGGTGCAGCGCCAGGCGAGCCATGGCTCTGCAGCGTAGGCCCAGCGAGAGCCGAGACCGGGGATCCTGCGCCCTGGTCTCCCCTACGAGATCCCCTCTATAAGACTCTCTAAACTAAAGAGCTACTGCTAGAAATCTTCACGTCCGTCCTTATCTATCAGAATCTATCAATGCAGAGATCTCTGGGGTATCATGGCTCTGGGGCAGCAGTGGGCAAGGCTTCGGGGAGCCCGCAGTCACAGTCAATTGGATGTTGGCTTTGACGTTCTGCTGAGTCTTTTTCGGTATCAAGGCCGGTTCCATATTATTGCTGCAGAGCTGCTCTTGTCGACTAGGACTGAATCCGGCAACCCTACCACACCATCGTTGTCAAGGGTTTGCGTACATATGGATGAGGCTCCCCTTTGAGCAGCTTAATGGCCTGCTTCGGAGCTGCCGTGTCAACTGTCATCTGTCATGCAAGATGCATCAAGCCAAGCTACTCCTTGCCTCAAGCCTCATGACATGTCTCAGAGGACCCAAGGCGGCAAGCCCAGAGTACGAAATCAAGCCGATTCGAGGTTATAATCCGAACTTCCTGTTGCCTCGACGAAACGGATGTGTAAAGCATGACTAATGGCACTAGGTAAGCTGGGGAGCATGCTCTGTCTCTCTCTCTCTCTCTACATTGCGCAGCAGACTCGGCATGATCGGTCTTCCTGTTGCAGCATTTTTCTTGAGGAGTCAAAACGATGGGCGTGATGGGATCATCCTGGACCAACCTTGTGTGAAGCTGACAAGGAAGTTGCATTCCGAGTCGAGCATTGCAGCACACCCTGCACGATGTGCTCAAGGCTTGAACCTCCTTCTGCACCTGTACATGTCGGCTCCTGCCAACACTGCATGCCTACACGACGTCAATCGTGAAACGCTCACGAAGATGCTCTTATGCACTGATAGGAGCAAGCCAGAGATCTCAACCCAGCTTGCAGCACTTTGTGCAAGCCCAGGCTTCGGCCAAGACCTGAAAACGAAGCTCAAATTAAGTGATGAAAGTAGACTGTCCTGTTGGCGCCTTTCCCGAACGATGCAAAGTGGTCGAGCTCCGTTAAATGCTTCCAACATCGGGATGACCCTTGCCTGTGACAGACCCCAGCCTAATCCCAGGTTTAACGAGGCAGCACGAGTGTCCGGAGGATCTTACAAGTCGGCCTTGCCTCATGTGCAGCCATGCCTGGCCCGAGTCGAGCCCATGCACCCTCCCGAAACACAATAAAAGTTTCAAACCTCCGAACTCGAACAAGAACGCGGAGATAAATTTGATTCACAGCCTGACGAGCTTATTGACGACCGAGGGCTGGACGCTGCGCATCAATACCGTGCAACAGAGCCTGTTGCAACGATGGAAACCAATAGTTCCAAAAGACAAGCAGTGCGCACCAGATGACTGAGTAATATGCGTGGTAGCGCAATGGTCTACATCTACGGTGTTGGCAGTGCTGTGCAAATCATGCAGGAACTTCCGGTGGTCCGACTTCGGCTTTCAGGTACGTCGTCTCATCGTCTCATCGCGTCTCCAAGTGAAGGGAACTGTTGATATGGATGCACGGCTTGCCCATTCACGGGCCAGACGAGTTCTCTCTCCAGTTCCGTGCTCGACCTCCCTAAAAGCAGGTGGTCACATCAATCTTGCCGTCATTTCTGTCACAGTTCTTGCTCTTCTTACTTGGTCGTGCTTGTTCTCCACACTCTGCCCCAGTCTTTGCAAGGGCCTCCAGGACGCATGGAGCTCTCAGCGTAGCGCACGACGCTGTCCCACCTGATCCACTTCTGCAGCATCTCTGGTGACTCGATGGACTACCGGTTGCCTTTTGTGATGCGAGGTACGTAGCAGCCTGGGGCCTAGGGCCTGTGGGCTGGTAAAGCGGCTCACCCCATGGCTTACCAAGCTGATGCAGGGCGCAATCTCAATTGAGGCTCCGACTGTTGAGGGAGGTGGCTCCTAGCCATTCGCCCCTGCGCCTCGCTCATGGGTGTGGGGGCACGGAGTTCAGATCTCGAAACCTGCGCGATTACACTCGCTTTGATGAGCAGAATGAGCCTTCGACCAGTCTTGTATGCTGGCTTTGTGGCCAGGCATCAACTTCTGTCATCTGCCCCCTAACAGTAAGTTCACCTCACGTCCTCGGCTAAGTCGGGAACCGAGATGGGCAGCATGAGGTTGCCACCATGCTCCACCAGGCTGAGGTACAAGTCCTGCGAAGTTTGATCCCTGTTGCTTGATCAGTTCCTGACGCCTTTCGTGTATTCTGTACATAGCATCGCGAGTCAAACTGTTTCAGTTAGTCAGGCTCTCAATACTCCCTTTTTTGAATATTGCTGTATCTGATACTGCCAACATTGCAGGATTGCCGGCACAAGCCTGTAACTATGACGACTACTCTTGTTCTTGTTATTGTCATTCAGTGCTCGCTCACATACTCACTCACTCACTCCCTCCCTTCCCTCCCCCTCTCCCCCTCCCTCCCCGTCCCTACCTCCCTCCCTCTCCCTCCCTCCCTCCCTCACTCACTACTGCCCCTACTGCTGTATGTTCGTCTGGAGCTCGACTAAAGACAGGAGTTCTCTTTTCTCGTAATTCTCAGCATCACCGTCATCCTTATCAGCATCATCAACATCATCAGCGACATCGAAATTATCGAAACAGTGGTCATCGTCATCATCAACATCACTGCATCGTAATTTTGCCTGTTGACGGCCTGCTTTGGCTGTCAGTGCTGGAGAACAGCACTGCATGCGGCAATCTCGAAAATATACGCCAAAGCAGCGACAGGTGACAGTAGTCAAGAAAGACTAGCGAGTACCGGATCTAATGGGAAATCTTAGCAGGTTCTTGAACATGTTAACCCAAAGATAGCGAAGTGGACTGGCAAGCCCAACGTCCAACCGATCTGCAAACGAACAGGCTACAAGATTGCCGGCAGGGTGAGGATCAATCCGGAAAGCGGCTTGCGAAGCCATCACCATTGCTGGTTTCCGCCTTTAGTTTGTAACAGTCTGTGTCGCATCGAAACATGTCAGACAGCATCCATGGCTCAGGTTAAGGACCGCATCCCCGGTGGAGAGAGATGGAGAGAGACAGAGGGACAGAGAGAGAGAGAGAGAGAGAGTGAGTGAGTGAGTGAGTGAGTGCGTGAGTGAGCGAGCGAGTGAGTGAGTGAGCGGCCAAGAAAGCAGGTCACGCGTTTTTGATTCTGCCGTCGGAAACGATTAAAGTTATTAAAGCCTGGAAGCTCATCCGTCCGACGCTACAGGGCTGAGCGGCCCAGCGCTATGGCTTCAGGACATGAGGAATCTGGGATACGAGTTGTCGAAGCGTAGGCCTTAGGCCGTACCGTGCAGCCCCGCACAAAAGAAGGATTCTGCACCGGCAGTGTGCGCTACTTCCACCATCGGAGCTGGAGGGCAAGAAAATGCGGACGCCGATGTCGAAGTTCGGCTTGTCCGTGGCCATGCACAAACGATTGCTAATTGCTAATTGCTGCTGCCGCTCATCTTCATGGTATGGCTTCACACCGATACTCTTTTTGCGGTTACGTGGCATGCTGGTAGCATTGAGCACTGCACAAGACCGCTGCCAAGACTACAAACAGCAGATATGATTGAAGTCGTACTGAGACCACCAGTACCAATAAAAGGTCGTGGTCGGAGGCGCCGACTGCTGGCCCTTAAGGCTAAACCACATACGAGCGCAACTCAGTCTCTGCCAGGTTGGGTCCCTGTCTCGAAGCCGGCGCCGCCCTTGGGCCAGGGCCTCGCCGGTTCCATGGACAAAATCCTGCAAAGTAAATCGACAATCGCCATGGTTTTCATTGTTTGTATATGGTCACGCAGGATTTTGTCCATGCAGCATCACTAGTGATCCCAGTGCGGCTATGGGCAGGACCCTATTTTTTGAGGTTGCGAGTATACTACGCGTCATTGACGCATGACGTTCAGGAAGACTTCTCGTAGTCGCTCTCGTCTGCAGACTCCGTCGAGTCGTAGCTGCGTGGGCAGAGGCTTTGACCTTCCGGGGTCGGACGAATACGAAAGATGGTTTCCCTTGAATTGCGTCTCTCCGTTCCAGATGTTGCATATATTCGGAACGATGTGTTCCCCAGGTGGGGCTCAGGTCAGGGATCATTGAAGGACTGTAGGCTGTGGTGCTGGTGTCGCCCCAACTCCTGAGAACACTTGGCCGGCACTGCCGCTATCTCCATGCATAGACTTCTGTCTGCGAATTGTTTGTGATTGGCAGCGCGGTGGTGTCTGAGACTTCAAAGTAAAATTGCAATCCTTCCCAAGCCAGATGCATGAAGAAAGCCATGGCCCGTCCAAGCCGTGAGTCCTGAACCATGAAAGAACCTGCAACGTGGAGGCACCAAGCTTGACAACCCTCAACCCCTAAACCCGCGGTGCCTCTTCGCCAGCGGAAGAATGCCATTGAAGCCATCCAGCCTACAGCGGCGGAGGCCAGGGCCACCAAGAAGTAGCTCCAAAAGGGCGAGCCTGGCATGGGAGACACAAACTTTTGGGGAAATGTTCATGACGGGATTCTGTCCGTTTTGCACGATAGTGCCGACATTCAGGTCCACCGGTCAGTTCTACCTCAAAGCAGAAGGCCGACAATCCCGAAAATGAGTGAAAATGAGGCTCGAAAGACCATGCGCCTTGCGTAGACAGCACAACTCGTGAGAAAAAATGTGGGCGATCTTCACCCCGCGGATGTATGCACATTGCAACAAGGTTGAGGACACATCACTAAGTTAAGCAGATGCTTTCTGTGCTAGAGACACGCCGGCCCCAGCACATGCTCAGCTCCGGCGCAGTCACCAACTGTTTCAAAGACCAGCGAGGGATGATGCCATTCGAGATTTTAAAACTCTAAGGGGGCCAACAAACATCTGGTCCACAGACAAGACATACCACCCGCCGCCCTAAGTGTTGACAAAACGGAGTGGCGAGGCGAAAGCTGCGGAAGGCAAAGCGATGGCTCGGTGCTACTCTTTACCACCTTCAGACACGGCAGCCTTCAGCCCAAGGGGCCCCTTCATGTGCAGACAAGTGAGCACTGGACAAAGCTGAAGCCTAGGTGCAGGCACAGAATTTAAAGTGTACTCCGACGCCGACGACGGAACAGCACTCGACGACTGGAGGACTCTCGGAATCCTGTGCCCTATGCCGTCTCAAGCGGCCCCCGTAAGCCCCTCCGCCTGGAGGGCGCAGCGGAGGCACCGAAGGACAAAGAGGAGGCCCAGGCACGGAGGTCACGAGCCGACCTTACCGTCTGCTTCTTTAAAGTGCTTTGGAGTTGGGTAAAACCTCTTGGAGCCCTGGAAGTAACAGTTTTCGAAGGATGAGGCCAAGAACCCTGGAACCCAAGAGCCCTCCCGTCCAACAAGTTCGCAGTCGCTCAGGGGGTCGGAAAAGCCCATCACTGATCCTCCCTGATCGTTGAGGACGTGCTCGATGCCTGGAGAGGTTGTCGGTTCTTCTGGTCGTGGTGGGATTTCCGTAAGCCCTCATGCTCGGCACTCTTATGAGGGCAGCTACATGGACAAGCTATGGCACAGAACTCGGAACTCCATGCATCGTGATTCCCAAATGTCTAGACTGCGCACAACCCATCACGACTTGAACGAAACATGCCCTCATGCATGAATCGTGGCAGACCTTGCTTATGATGCCCCCTTTCCACATACTTAGGAGTGTTGCAACCATCTACCTGAGATTCGCTGCGGAGGAGCATTCCTGGCTCAGGCCGAAAACCTCAGCAATGACGGCGCACGAGGCCGGATGCAAGTAAGCGTTGTCGTTTCTATGTTGCAACAAACTGCAACTGGTCAAACCGTTTAAACCTCTGTCGAGTTGTGCACCGTTTGCCTGTTTACAACAAGAAAGCAGGCACAGGATCACCCCAATTCTGGTCGGGCCTGCTTTGCCATTCAGGAAGCGGGTGAAGATGTTGGTAAAACGTACCTTGAAGACGAACAGCACACGAGGCAGGAGGGTCTCAACTCGCTCTTGTGTATAAGCAGCATTACGATGACATCCACGCTGGCACAAGCCGTAACAGACTCCATATAACGCGATCTGCCTGAGACAAAAAGGAAAGGCAATGGGTTCTAACAATGTAAGTGATGTCAGTGACAAGTACGAGGAACTTGGGTGAACGCGCCAAGAGCAGAACTGCACGTGCCGGAAGCAAACTTGTAGCTGCTTGGGCACCTGCTATGCCGTGCTGAGCGCCAAATCAATCTCTCCATCTCAAGCCAGTGCTGCTAGGCTTCACCATCGGTGCTCGGAGCAACGAAGCCACTGTTCACGATGCACTTGAAGTCACGGAAGTAGCTGTAAACGCCTTTGAAGACTTGGAGTGCAGACAACATCATGTTTCAGACGAAAGGCTAACCTTCTTGAACAACCCTGGAGTGAGTGTGCCAAGATCACAAGTCACAAGATTCCGACCCAGTAAATAAAAGAAAGCTGAAGCGTCCCTTGACCCCACAGACCATGCCAATTCTGCATGTCTAGCCCGTCGGCCAGGTCACGTTATTCAGCAAGACTCTGCAAAGCTGCATGTTGAGGTTCGTTGTTTGATTGGTAGTCAGATTGACTCTGAATCCTCAACATCTCGAACTGCTTACGCTCCATGAGGACTCATGAAATCCAAATCCGACGAAGGAAGGAAGCTGAGATCCGGGCCCATGCCCTGCGCTTCATGCGTCCGTACATGGGGAGCCACCTTTATCAGGGCTGCAACAGTTCAACAGTCTTCTTCATTCCCTGGGCCCCAGGTTTCGGAGGGGCTACCGCACACTTCCGATGCCACGCGACGCGCAGGAGAAACTCTACAGTGCCTTGTAGCCGGAAAAGCCCTTGTCGCCAAAGTTGGCCTTCAACGCCAGAGGGCAGAACTTCAAGTTTCACTCCCGCAAATGACCGACTTGTCGATTCTGGGCTGACGGCTAACGACTATTGCTTCTTAGGTCTTGCAGTTAAGGGAGGGTCTGCTTCAGAAATTCGACTCTAACGGCCTGATGCCTTCCGCATTGTTTTCGTTCCCAGAGTAGTGAGACTTCAGAGAGCATCACAAGATTCTCACCTGGTCGACATCATAGGGCAGCTCATTCTGGTAGAAGTACACAGCGCCGCCCTCGCCCATCCTCAAGCTTAGGCTGTCGCAGGCTATGCAAGGTGTCTGCCCATGCAGTTGAGCGCTACCACCCTGTGAGGCAGGCCATCTCAACACATATTGGACACTGCGACAAGAAGCTCTGGGAATAGGTCGTGCCTTGACTGTCCACTACCATTGCCGTTGTGCCGCCAACCACAGGCAGGAAACTAGTTTTCGCAATCCAAGCCATGAAACGTCAGATTTTGCAAGCGAGGCGAGGCGATCTAAAGATGTTTGGAGGCCTCAGACCTGAAAGCCCAACTGTAGGCTCAACCCGTCTGAATCCTTGGAGCCTTGCAGCCCCAAAACCCCAAAACATGCGAGATTCCGTCACCGAAATTGAACGAGTGGGACAGGTCCCCATTGAAATTGGCTATGCTTGTGGGGAGGCTGACAACTGACTAGACACTGACACTGAAACATGTAGCACCAAGAACTGCAACATAGAACACATCGGGGTCCAGACTGAACCCTTAATCCTACACCCTAAATCTCGTAGTCGTAAGCGAGGTCAAGGGGCCAGAGCGTGTTGTCCTCGAGAAAGTGTTCGACGGCTAACCTTTCCGGTGCGAGCTTCGCATGCTTTTGGTCTAGATGACTTCAAGCGAATTCGGAAACTCTGCAAGCCCCGCAGAACAGCCGAACTGTTTATGGGCTATTTGTGGATGGTATCTGGGCAATCGCACAGCCTGCACGCAAATTTGCAGTCCTAGTGCAGACCCAAGACGAGTGCAGCATGGATACCAAGCTTCATCAAGTTACTGCAATATATGCTGAAGCGCTCCATGATGCGCAGAGTCGTGGTTGAGCATCCGAGAGGCCCATAGATGGTGACCTGATCTCCGGAGACTTTCAGCCCGACCTGTCGTTGAAAGATGCGTGAACCATGATCACGGTTGAATCCAGGACGAGCAGGATTATGCAACACATGCACCGAAAACGACCTGTGAAAAGTCTGAGTCGTCTGTCTCAATACTGGTCCTGTGGACTGAACGAAATGTGCTGGAGCAGTCGAGAGTAGCCATACTAAGTTAGCAAGTTACGTACTACTCAGACTGCTGCTGAGACACCAGGGGATTGGATGCACGGGCATGGCTATGGGGTAGATCGGGTGCTTACTCATTGACTCTGGCAGAAGTCAGAGTAGCCCCACACATGGGAACTCAGGCAAAGCGACGGGCTCAATAAAAGCTATAGCTGAAGCCTGTGGTTATTGTGAATCGGGCCACCTCAATCCTGGAATCCTTGAAGCCGGCACGACAAAAACGAAAACGAAGCGAGGCTGCTGAAGCCAAAGGCAAGGTGCCGGAACTTGGACATCTGAACTCCAAGCACTAACAGCACCTCTGCAAAAAACGCCCGGGAAGGAGCCTTGGCCGGATAGTCGCCCGAAGCTACGAGATAGTACTCTTTCGCCTTGGGCACCTTCCAAGCTGGTCCGCTCTTGTTTTAGGCGAGTGGCCCGAGCCGGGAAGCCCATGCACACAAGCTGGTCTTATGCTGCCCGGGGAGGCAACAACCGAGGCAACCACCGCAAGAGCAGCGCAACAATAAGCAAAACGAAAGTAGCAAGAACGACGGCGACAACAAAGTGAGCGGAAACAGCAACACCTCCATCACCGACATAATCACAACCAGGAACAACGCAACAGAACTATGTACCAACTCGACGAAGGGGAGTGTTGTTGTTGCTGGCAATGATGAATGAAAGCGGCGATGACGGTGATGAGGATGAGGCTGAGGCTGAGGATAATGGTCATGACGGCAACGAGAACATCCACAGCAATATGGTGGATGGCAGGGATGCAAGCGCGACAGCAATGCTGAGCCTGACATCAGTCATGACGGCGAGAATGGCCATACAGCCCATACATTTAAGGAGCATTTCGTGACCATACAACTTGTGAAGACGAAGACGAAACCAGAAGCCTTGGAAAGGGTGCAACTTTGTCTCTTCCCGCTCGTAGATTCCGAAATGAGCCCAAAGTAAGAGCCCCACACGGTCTTCCATGAGTGCCGCAGAATTCTGCGCGTCCTTCTGCTCTCCTGGCTTCTTATAATGGGAGCTGTGGATCTTGGGAAATCGGGCTTCAGGTTTAGGGAGGTCAATGTTTAGGGTTTCCTGGTTGTTCGTGCTTTGGCTTGAGGCCCGATGACCTCTAACTCAAAGTGAATCCGTACTTCGGCGAGCTGCTAGCGCCCAAGCAGCACACGCGAAACAAAGCCTCACAACCCCCCACAATGTCTGAACTCATGGGCCGGCCCAGGCTTCCTGCGTTCGGATCTATCAGAGCGTGGTCAGCACGCCAGAGCCAGAGGTTGTCTCCGACAACCTTGGCCGTTGCGACAATGAACAAGCACTTCAAGGTCCAGGGCTTAGGTCCAGTACAGTCTAACTGTCTAATCATGTCCAATGCAGGAAGAGCACGAATTAGATCGAAACCTAAGCGTCAAGAGGATGACAAACAAACTAGTTACTAATGGTCCGGAGTCCACAAGGAAGTTGGCAACCGATGGTTCGGGCTTACGGTCACAGCCACTTTGGTGTTGAAGGCTTAGCACGAGTGCGGAGTCCGCCGCGGGACTGGAGCGCAACCCTAAATCCTAGCTACTAGTTGGATCTCGTGCCTGTGGTCGAGATACAAAGTTGCACCGTACTAGAGCAGATCACCTTGTCAAAGACTTTATGAAAGTTCTTGTAACTGGTGCGCCAAGGCCCCTGTACAAAACTCAACTACACATACAGTTTGGGGCTAAGGGTGGTGCGGGCCAAGCACACGGCTACACTATCGGATATCATATACTAAGAATTGCTAGCACGACCTCCTGCTCAGGCTAAGGCTCTGTCTCCTCAGTATTACACCTGCTGTCCCTGGCACACGTCATCCAAGTTCCTGCTACTGCGGTTTGCTCTGATCACAACTTCGCCAACCCACAGCAACTGTCAGCAAACGTGTAAGCTTTCTTTTGCTCCTTTAACGGCGTTGCCGATGTCGAAGGCTTCAGACACGTAAAACTCCTTTCGCTCTGCTCGGAGAAGTCGGCTCTGTCGCCACTCTAGTGGTGTTATTCTGCTCTTGTTACAGGCATACGCTAACGGCGGCAGTAGCAGCAGTAGTAGCAATAGCAGTAGTAGGAGTAGGAGTAGGAGGAG
>CAJNJA010082318.1:0-12103 GCA_905231915.1 Symbiodinium necroappetens | reverse complement strand
TGGTACCGGCCGCCGCCTGGCGCGGGTGGCCAATGGTTTAGGGTTTAGGGCCTAAAGTTTAGGGTACTTAAAGCATCCTCCCACTTTCGCAGAACACCAGGCCCGGCGACTACTGCACGAGTTGATCCAGCCAATTCTGTTCCTTGGCAGTTTGGAGTTTGGATATTTTTTCACTTATTAGTAGGGATTATATTATGATTAGTTTATTTCATGTATCACTGACTCCCTCTTGCCAAGTGATCTGACCGAGTCTTTTGTTTTGTTTTACACGCTGGCATTAACTGGTTCTTTTCTTACTAAGTGGTATCAGGAAGCTGTCGTTCCTCCTCATAACCTGCACTGTCATAAACGGTATACAGTCCGGAAATGGCGACCCCGGATGTGGGTTTTTAGGGCTACCGTCTTAGATGGGGGTTTCGGGCTTAGGATCCAATAAACAGAATCCCGCCTAAACCCTAAAACCTCATATGATATAGAATACCCTAAACCCTACCCCTTAAGCCCTGAACCCCAGTAGTTAAACAGAATAAGTTCAAAGCCCTTAGATCCAAGACCATAGTAAACAGTATCCTTCCTAAACCCTAGAAGTTAGGGTTTGGGGTGTAGAAAGGTGGATTTGGATTTAGGTTTGCAGGGTCTTGAAGTTAGGGCTTATGGCGTTTAAAAGGATGGGTGTAAAGGTTAGGGTTTGGAAGATCCGGGTGGGTTTTCAAAGGCGGGTTTAGAAGCTATATCATGGTGGGCTTTGGATTCAATTTAAGGTTTGGCCCCAAGCCTTAAACCCTAAAGCCCAAACCTCTAAACCTTAAGATTTGGGGCTCTGGGCTTGAAAAGTCCGGGTGGCATGCCGGCTGCAAAACCCACCGTTTTTGCGTTTGTGACTGCCTAAACCGGATACCCCTTCAACAGTGACACCCGTCTTAGAAAACCCTTGAAGAACCGTTGTAGGAACTCTTACAGCAACTCTCAGCCTGCTTTACTGGACCCAAAGACACCTACCTTTCTAGGGTTTCCTGAATATGATTCCCTTCTAGACGTCTTTAAAGATGTCGGTTATTCCAGGGTCCAGATCCCAACCTTCAAAAAATTGCAGCAAACTCCCCTAGTGAGCCCGAAGAGCCCCAATGGTCCGAGGCAGCTGCGACGTGACAAGGGCGAGGCTTTGCTGAGTTTCGGGTTCCAACAAAGGAAGGTTTTAGGGCTTAGGGTTTGGAGTTTGGGGTTTAGGGTTTCGGGCTTGGAGTTTAGGGTTTAGGGTTTTAGGGTTTCGCTGAGTTTTGGGTTCCGGCAGACGGTCCCTGACAAGAAGGGCTCCTTTAAGTTTAGGGTTAAAGGTTGAGGGTTCCGTAAAATGTGCTCCTTTAAGGGGTTCAATTACGGCTTAGGGTTTAAAAGGGTTGAGGGTTGAGGGCTCCTTAAAACTCCTGCAAGGGGTTTCATGGTGGAGGGTTCCAAAAAAGGCTCCTTTCAAGGGGTTTACTTAAGGTTTAGGGTTCCTTCGAAAAGGCTCCCTTCAGGGGTTGAGGGTTGGGTTGTCCGTAAAACGGGCTCCTTTGAAACCCGAAGCTGTACAGTCATGCAAGGGCCTTAATGATTAGAATAAGGTTTTGGGGGCTCCTTATTATGATTATAATATACTGTACCCCCAAACCCGATTCTAATTATTAAGGCCCCTATGCTAACCTCAAGCCGCAGATCGTTGAGCCTCGATCTTCCAGGGGTAGTCCTTTAAATTAGGGTCGGTTTGGGGGGTCCTTTCTAAATGAGGGTCCCCTTTTAGGGTTCCTTAAAGGGATCTATAAGGCTTTCTATCAGGGTTTCTATAAGGGTACTATAAGGGTAGTTCTCTAAATTAAGGTCGCTTTTTAGGCTTCCTGTTCTAAGGGTGCCGTACTATACAATGGGGACCTAAACAGGGACCCTACTTTAGAGAACTAGCCACATCCCGATGACAGCCATGGGGAAACTTAGTCCTTCCGGGGCTTTAGGGGTTTAGGGTTTTAGAATTTCAGGGGTTACGGTTAAGGGGTTCCGGGTTGTTGGGTTTAGGGTTTTAGGGTTTTCGGTGTGTTTAGGGTTTTTAGGGTTTAGGGTTTAGGGTTTAGGGTTGTTGGGTTTATGGTTTAGTACTGAGACGTGCAAAAGGTGCTTTCGAAAATAGAGCAGTTGTTATTGTTGGGTGTTTTTTGACAATGCAATTCATTGTCTTGAGGATTAGAAACTATTCAGACCTCTGTGCTAGGTTCTAGTTTCAGGAAGTGCTTACGATAGTCTCAGCAAGGTTGTAGACGGAGTGACCCCTGATGGGACCCAAATTTGGATGCTGCAAGCATCACTGTGCCCTCACATCAAGGCGGGGCGTAGAGATTATGTCAAGCTGGTCGCAGCGAGCCGCAGCCTGCTTACTCTCAGGGCCTTAATAATTAGAATAGGGTTTTTGGGGCATATTATACTATAACTACAAAGGGTATTTATTCAGACCCTCACACCACTCCCTTCAGAAAGTCCTAAGCCGTAAACAGAGGGTGTATCGCGGCCTCTAAGGACAACTCTGCCAAAGACTTCATGCAGTCGGTCCTGCAGCTGGGCTCGGGTTAGAGGTTGAGGGTATAGTAGCGTTAAGGAGTCAATGTTTGGGTTTTAGGATTGATGGCTTAGGGTTTTAGGGCTTATAGGGTTTACAGGGCTCCAGTTGGCACGGGGCTGGTATAAGTGCTCCTGCAAGGGTGGAGTAGGGCCTTGCAAGGGTTGTTGAATTTGAACTCTAAACCCCAAACCCTAAACCCTACACCCAAAAAAAAGCTAAACCCGAAACCTAAACCCTAAACCCTACACCCAAACAAACCTAAACCCTAATTCCAAACAAACCTACACCCTAAACCTAAACACTAAGCTTAGGGGCTTAGGATGTTAGGTCATTGGAGAACCAGCCCAAGGCTTCTAACAGCACCAGGATCCTCAGAGTAGGCTTTTTAGGCTTTTAGGGTTTTAGGGTTTAGGGTTTAGGTTTAGGTTTAGGGATTAGGTTTAAGGGTTAGGGTTTAGGGTTTAGGGGTTACTTTAGGGCCTAGGGGGCTTAGGAAATAAGGCTTGTCGTTATAAGGGCATAATTAGGATAACCCTGTTTGGGGGGACTTATATTTACCCCAATTATGACCCGACTTACTAAGTCCCCTGAGCGCTTAAGTACTGCTGTCGAGGTAGCTTGCAAACATCACGGTGTTTTTGGGCGGGTGTACATGCATGCCACCACCCCCAAAGTCTTTCAACCGTAAAACCGAAACCCTCAACCGAATCCCTGATCGAGTTTGAGCTCTAGGCACTAGTCGGCTGGGGATCTGGATTTTGTAGAGTTTTAGAGTTTGGATTTGTTGCTATCTAGGCTTTTCGGCAAACTCAAGAACCGTTAGCTGCATGTGGGGCTCAGTGGCTTCGGTTTTGGTGTGCTGAGCCTCACCCGAACATCATGATTTCCAGCTTCAAAAGTTCAATCCTGGGCCGAACAGTTCCAAACCATCTGCGACGTAACAATTCTACACCTCCTTAAGGACGAAATGACCCTTAAAAGCAGGGGCCCTATACCCTTGTACTATGAATCCCTATATGGTATATGAACACTAAAACCTTTAGGGTTCATTTCGTCCTTAAGGCTGTCCATCCATGAAGCTCTGAAGGAACTCAACCTATCCTGACGGTCGACCCATCACCGACGAAGAGATCGTTGGCTTTTTGATCGCTGGCTTCTTCGGCGGATCCTTGGGCTGAAAGCTTAAGCCGCTTCAAAACCCTAAACCCCGAACCACTAATCAAACTCTAAACCTTAAACCACCCTAACCTAAACCCCAAACCCTAAGGCCTTATCCCCAAACCCTAGAGCCTAAAACCTGAACCCTAAACCCCAAAGCCTAAAGCCTGAACCCTAAACCCTAAAGCCTAAACCCTAAGCCAAAGCCTAAAGCCTAAACAGCTTGAGAGCCCTTGGTTTGGGGTTTCAGTCTCTGCTCTGCAGGCATGCACAACAGCTCTATTACGACTTCCTGGTCGACGCGTTTCGGCCTAGTTTTCTGTGCTTTAGGGTTTAGGGCTTTAGGGTTTAGGGCTTTAGGGTTAGGGGTTTAGTGTTTGGGGCTTTAGGGTTAGGGGTTTAGTGTTTAGGGCTTTAGGGCTTTAGGGTTTAGGGTTTAAGGCCATAGGTCTTCTGTGCTTTTAGGTTGAATTTCCAGAGTTGTAGTTGGGTTTTAATCGAACTTGTATGGTCGGTCATTCCCGTTAAATTTCGCGTAACTAAATCCTGCATGCGCAGTCCTAGGACCTAAACTCGCACAACAGCCTGATGCCAACCGTAGCCTATGACCTGACGAACAGTGCCAATTAGATAGTATCCTTCTTCAGTGGTGAGTTGACAGTACCTAAACCCACAAAAGTAGGTAACATAGTGGCCCAATACCTAGAAAAGGCTACGTATCCATCCTGTTTTGGGCTATCGTAGTTTGGAGAGTGCTGGCAACATCTTTACTGAGTCACTGAGTGCGATGATCCTCCAAGTATTGCAGAATGGATAGACCAATCAAGTGCCTCCTCTCAGGGTGTCCTAGTGAAGGTTAGAGAATGAAGTTGTGGTTCTTCTCCCTGAAGAACTCCAACGCCAAACCCATTTACAATTGGGGATGCTGTCTTTATCAGCACACTCTTCGCAACACCCTGACATGCAGCCCGGTCGTTTAGTACCACAACATGGTGAGTTTGCCCTCGCAGAATATTCGTTACACGGGGACAGGGCCGAACCATCATGGCATCCAACAAACCTAACCCCAGGTTCTACAACTGTGAAATTTCATTGGCGGAAAACCCAGTTTCGTCACCTGGGTGTATGCCCTCACCGTCCTTTCTGACGGCGCTGCTTCCGTGATCAAGATCCCAAAGAGTCGTAAGTAATTACCTGAATGGGGGATACTTACTCAAACCAGCCTTAAGGACGAAATGACCCTTAAAAGTAGGGGCCCTATACCCTTATACTTTGAATCCCTATATGGTATATGAACCCTAAAACCTTTTAGGGTTCATTTCGTCCTTAAGGATAGAAGCACTACTTTCTGCTTCATAGGTACTTCGGACTGCGGACCCTTTCGGGATGTGGACAGGGTGAGATCGGAGACGTAACGAACCCGCAAGCCTAAAAGCCCTGCCTCCCCAAACCACAGACAAGCTGTAGCTATAGAGCACCTGAAACCCGCATAGAGCCTTCCATGGTGTCCATACAACCCCCCCGCCTTGAAACCTCTAAACCCTATAAACCCCAAACCCTAAAACAGTGCAAGCTTAAAGCCCTATAACCCCATAGAGCCACAAAGCCAAGACTCTAGACTATTAGATTCCAAAACCTCAACCGAACCCCAAACCTGAAGCTAGAAGCCTAAATTTAAATTTTAAGCCCTAAACTCTAACCTCGACCTGCTGATCCAAAAACCCAACGTTTGAAATGTTACACCCTTCAATCAAAGGGTCGTAACCTTCAATTTGGTAGGGTTTGGAGCTACAGTGTCAACCCTATACCTTACTCTAAGGCCCTAAAACGCTAAACCCGAAACTTTCCCCTAAGCCAGGCTGGAAATCTTCTCCAGACCGGAGTTGGTCAAGGACCTTTTGGAGGAGCAGCGGCAGGCAGCGAGCGAGGGGAGGATTCTGTCAGGTACTGGCTCCTTGCTGGCTACATTTTTTACATTTTTGTTGTAATAAAACCCAATGAGTAAGGATGTAAACATGATCATTTTTAATATAGCCCCAGCAGGGAACCAGAATAGGTGTTTTTCACTATTCTGTTTTACTATCAGTATGAGTATGAGTATTGTTATTAATATTTTTTGTTATCATTATGATGGGTACTACTATTGGTACCATTATTGCCAGCATTACTGTTGTTGCTCTTATGATTGCTATTCTTATTACTATTATTTTAGTTATGATTTCTTAGTATAAGGGTATAGGGCCCCTACTTTTAAGGGTCATTTCATGTCGGCGGTGGGTGAGGTACGTGCGTCTCAGTCAAGCGTGCCCGCGCGTTTGATGTCTGCCGCGAGGTTCGTGCAGATAGCTTCTGACCTGTCGAGACCACTTGGGACGGCTAACTACTGCAACCCTAAAACCTAAACCCAAATCCGCGACGGCGCAGTGGAGCCACGGATGCTGAAAGTTGTTCGCCAGGACCCGGCTCAAGGCACGGACCTGCATGCACAGAGACCTCCCAATGCCCCTTAATTAAGCAATGTACCTTAAGTTATAGTAATAAGGATCCCAAATATGATTTAAGGTATAATATTCCTTAGTTGGAAGGTCCGGGCAGTGCCACTTGGACCGGACCTTTACTTGCTGGACTTCGAAAGTCCCGGGATTCTGCCAGCCACCCTAATCCCTAAATGCCCATAGTGAACCCTTATGAAAACCTAACACCACTCCTTTTCAGAGAAAACACTGCCTAAATCCCCATCCCTAAACCCTAAATCATGAACCCTAAACTCTCTCTAAAGGTCCTCGGCAGCGACAAGGCGAACTTCACTTTCGACGGCTATGAGAGCATGAAGAAGTCGCTTGGCTCTTTTTGCTATGGGGTTCAGGTTTAGGGTTTGTGGATTTTTAAACAGGACTTGTATAGTTATAGGAGTTCAGATTATCATGATTCGTGGGATATGTAGTTTATTTCAGAGATTTGATTTAGATTTGTGCGTATTTTCTGGCGGGATGTCTTGAGTACAAGGTTTCGATTTGGTTCAGAACTGTTCATCGGCTTTTGTTTTGCGGGCCTTATAACAGATTTTATCACGGCTTTCCAGATTTGCTGTTGGTCTTGCAGAAAACCCGTAAGGACGAAATGACCCTTAAACGTAGGGGCCCTACACCCTTATACTATGAATCCCTAAATGGTGTATGAACCCTAAAACCATTTAGGGTTCATTTCGTCCTTAAGGAGGGTTTAGGGTTTAGGCTCGGGTTTGGCTGCCTTGGTCGAGGGTTGAAAGTGGTGGCTTCAAGGGTGAAACCTAAATCCCGAGGACGTACTCAGTCCAAATCCCAGCCCTGGCCTTCACTCCCAAGAACCCAGCTTTTCTTTGGAAAGTTTGAGCAGAATCCACAAAAAAGTAGGTTTCATAGGTTGCAGGAACCTTTATCTAAGGCTTAAGCGGCTGCGTGCCCCAAGACTTGAACCCCGAAGCCGCAAGCCCCAAAACCCTAAACCCCCAAACCTTAGCCCCCAAAAAGCCGAATGTAGGCACCTGATTAAAAAACCCTGACCCTAGAATCCCCAAATAGTAGGGCTCATATATAGAAACCCAACAAAGGCCCACCCTTACCCTCAAAGGACTCATGTTTTAAGGCTTTTGGGCCCAAAGACCCTATTACATAAGGCTTTTGGGCTATTTTGATGCTAAGGGCCAGGGTTTCTTGATCAGGTTCCTTTTTTAACCTGCTCAACCCCTTGGGAGCTTCCTTCTCGGAACCTTTCAAGAAAACCTATGACCTGATCCCTCAACAGCCCGGAGCTCCCTCTTTCCTGAATGGGTTCAGGGTTTACTTTAAGGGTTCAAGTACCCAAATAGTAGGGTTTTCAGGTCCAAAAACCACTCAGAGTATGGATTTTGGGGCCGAAAACCTTACTATTTGGTTACTCGGACCCTTTGGGTTAGGGTTTAGGGATTCGAGCACCCTCAAGGCAACTACCTAAACCCTAGGATAGGGAAACCCGGTGAGCAACCAATTCAAGGAACCCTGAACCCTATTGCCTATCTAATCTCCTAAACCCCTGAGACCTTGTAGCACCCTTATAGGAAGCCTTTCAGGAATAACCCCTAAACCCTAAATACCTCAAAGACGAAATGACCCTTAACAGTAGGGGCCCTATACCCTTATACTATGAATCCCTATATGGTATATGAACCCTAAAACCTTTTAGGGTTCATTTCGTCCTTAAGGTAAGGTTTCGGGTTATAGGGCTAAGCCCTACCTGTAAAGTGCTCCTTGGACCCCAAAGTCTCGTAGAAGCCAAGGCTACGCTCGGCCGTCAGCGAGGCAGGAAGCTTGGGTCCGGATTTAGGGTTTTAGGGTTTTAGGGTTTAGGGGTTTAGGGTTTAGGGTTTGTGAGGTTTGGATTCCTTAGGGTGTAGGGTTTAGGAGTTTAGGGTGTAGGGTTCAGGGTTCCTTAAACCAGTTCTGTGGGTTCTGACAATGTTTAGGAGTAGTACGCTTAACCTTTTGGGTTTTAGGGTTTGGGTTTGGGGTTCCGGGCTTAGGGCCCACCTTTAAACCTTGCGTTCGGATTAGGAGGTTTGGATTCCTTAGTGGGTTCCTTTTAAGGGTGCCGCAGTTTCCTTGGGACCGCAGTTTCCTTGGGACTTAAAAAGGGACCCTAATTTAGAGAACTACCTACTGTACTTTCCTTGGAACTTATAAAGGGACCCTTATGTAGAGAACTACCTACTGGGTTCATTAAAAGGGTCCATTGAAGGGATCTGAAAGGGATCTAGTGGGGAGTTATTGTATCGGGGCCTTAATAATCCGCCCCTTAAAGGGGACCCTTCTTAACCCTACTTATGGCGCTCTTAAAAAGGAACTTATTGAGAGTGTCTATATCCCCAAGGGTCCCCCTAGTCCTAACTTTCTAATTAAGGGTGAAATGAACCCTGAAAGGGTTTAAGTTTAAGGCTCACATACCACATCGGGATTCATAGTACGAAGGTATAGTGCCCCTACTTACAAGGGTCTTTTGGTCCTATCGGGAACCCATCAACCACTCTTCACGAAACACTGCAAGGAACCCTATCAAGGAAAAGCAAGCACCAAGCGTCGTCTAACTCTAAACCCTAAACCCTAAACCCTGAACCCTGAATCCGCAACCCTAAACCCTAAACCCTAGTCTACTTAATCCTCCAACCGGCACCCTGAACGTTTATAGAATTCTCAGTTTCAGAGTAACCATCCTTTTCAGGAACCCATTCATTATACTGTGCTAAACCCTAGGTGCAATAATCGCAACAGCAAGACTGCCATTTTTGAAGGAGTCCCTAAACCGATGGAGGTGCTACGCATGCATCCTCCGCTCTTCTTGCTGATGAGAACGGTGGCTCGGGGGCCTTTGAGACATGGGATCTCTCCTGCGTTTCGGGGGTTTAGGGTTGAGGGTTTAGGTTTAGGTTTAGGAAGTAGGGGTTTAGGGGTTTGGGGTTTAGGGGCTTAGGGGTTTAGGGTGCCTTGAGTCTGCTAGTTTCTTCATCCTTTTAGAGGTTTGAAGAGTTCCTGTACATGCCTTTACATTGTTCCTGTGGGGCCTTGTCATGGGAACTGCTCGGAGTTGTAGGTCCAGGTTTAGGGTTCAGAGCTTAATTACTGTAGGAGTTTTAGCTAAGATCCTGATTTTTGGCCGGGTTTTTGGCGGTTTGCCTGCCCTTATTGTGGATGGGCTCTGTAAGGTGCAAGGTATATAGGCGTTTTGGGAAGCATGCGCCTCAGTATCAATCCCTACGGCCATAACTGGAAGTGACAAGGGAACACGTACGGCATGTTCTTCGTTTGTGAATGCTCTTCCATGAAGCGAAAGCTGCCGAATCGAGACTAATCGAGACTGACAGCCATTGCAACAATAGGTGATCAAGCAGCACGCAATTTTCGTCAATGTCCAATATTTATCGTGCACATTGAGGCGTTATGGTTTAGCGGTTTAGGCTGAGTATCAACTGTGGCTTCAGGATGTGTAACAGCAATGACAAACTGAGCACTTCTGTCAAGGATGATGACAATCATCGCTATACTGGGTGTACGGACAAACCAATAATATTTAAGTCGATTTAAGTTGATTGTGCGCAGCAATGAGCCGATCGAGACAATTATTATGACTGTTTAGCGGTCGGAAGAAGAGCAAGCTATAGTCATGCCAGTCGTCGCCATTCAGTGGCACTAGCTGTAGCTGTAGCAGTGGGACAACAATAATTGTTATTACTGTTCTTATTATCACTAATATTGTTGTTGTTATTATTATTGCGATTATTACTATTATTACTTTTACTATTATCACTGTTACTGTTACTGAGATGTTGCTGTTATTGTTGCTGTTACTGATATCATTATTCTAACTGTTGTCATTGTTACCCTGTTCTGCCAGTGCTTCGTGTTATTTTTCGTAGTAGCAGCAGCAGCAGCAGCAGCAGCAGCAGCAGCAGCGGCAGTAATAAGTAGAAGCAGGATTGATGCTTACTACAAGGCAGAAGAGAAGTATATTACGAGCACAGAATGTGCTCTTCGACGCTACTTGCAGTAGGTTTGGTGGTGTTTTCTGTGTTGCTGTTTGGTTACACCCTAAACCCCTAAACCCTAAACCGTTTAGGTAGACAGAGCTAAGCCTGAGGTTTGGCGTATTTGTAAGGTTCATGAAAGTTCAGGGTTTTTGGGTTTAGGGATTTTGGGTTTAGGGTTTAGGGATTAGGGTTTAGGGTTTGGGGATTAGGGTTTAGGGTTTAGGGTAAGGTTCATGAAACATGGGCTTTGCATGAAATTGTGAGACGTTTTGGGCTGGACCTTAAGGACGAAATGACCCTTAAAAGTAGTGGCCCTATACCCTTATACTATGAATCCCTATCCCCAATATGAACCCTAAAACCTTTTAGGGTTCATTTCGTCCTTAAGGTATAAAGTACGTATGCTTATGAAGAAGCCGAAGTCTCCCGGACACCTATCATTCGAAGGAGCTAGGGTTTAGGGTTTACCTGGACCCCAAAGAACCTACCGTTTAAGGGCTCCTTATTATGATTTCCTTATATAAGTCCTAAAAAGGGTAGGTTTTTTGGGGTCTAGGTAGGGTTTAGGCACAGACAGCGGGGCAGGATGGTGCGGCTTTCGCAAGCGTCGTAGCCTACCGCTGCTACCCGCTATTCTTTACGTAGATGGTTTCTTGCTTATCGATATTACTCCTTTATATTCTCCCGATTAACCCATAGGCCCCAAACCCCTAAATCCTAAGCCCTAAACTCGTAAAGCCTAAACACCCAAACTATTATTATTTTTGCTATGCTTACTATTGTTCATGATGATTGAAACTATTATTATTATTAGTATTATTATGTGATTAGCATTACTACTATGCGCTTTACTATTCTACAGATATAAAAACCCTTCAATAGTACCCTGATCATGGACTGTACCATGTTCTGGCCCGTACCTAACCTTGATTTCTTGAGGATGTGGTTTAGCTTTGTGGGCCTAGGGTGGAGTTTAGCTTTTAGGAGTACGGGGTTTGCGCTTTTGCTGCTACGGTTGATGATATAAATCCTGCATTACCCATAATAAGGAATATACCAGAATTCCCATAGTTTAGGGTCCTTAACGTAATGCAGGGTTTAGAAGATCATCAACAGTAGGGTTCAGAGTCTGTAGGCCTTCGGACTTCAGGGTTCAGGGTTTAGTCTAGGACATTTTCAGGTGGGTAGTTACCATTATAGGAGCCCTATAGAAAGTCTATACACCTTATAGAAGCCTTATAGAAGCCCTATATACCCTAAAACACCCCACCTGTAGTTTCCTTTAATTTAGGGTATCCCAAAAAAGCCAGGTGGAGCAGGATGTTGAGTTCAAGGCGGAGACGTCTCAGCCGTAGATTCCACCCCCCGAAAACCCCAAATTCGGGCGTCGGGTTTAGGGTTTAGGGCCCCTACCTTCAGGACGAAATGACCCTTAAAAGTAGGGGCCCTATACCCTCATGCTATGAATCCTTATATGGTATATGAACCCTAAAACCTGTTAGGGTTCATTTCGTCCTTAAGGTATAGGACCGGGACCTCTGAGTCTCTAAGCCCCGACACCCTAAACCCCCGGAAGAACCAGCAGCCGCACATCCCAAAAGCCTAATTTTAAACGCTGCGCGTCGTCCGCCTCGGCCCGGCCGTATGTTGGGAGGAAGACATGATGCCAGGTCTGAGGCTTTTGCTTTCGCAGGATATCGGGGTGCAGCGTCTGCGGGGTGAGGAGTGATAGGGTTTGTGCATAGACAAACTATATATAACTATATAAATAATTAAATCAAAAAATAAATAAATACATAAATAAATAAATAAATATATATATA
>CAJNJA010082307.1:0-17997 GCA_905231915.1 Symbiodinium necroappetens | reverse complement strand
GGAGTAGGAGCAGGAGCAGGAGCAGCAGCAGCAGCAGCAGCAGCAGCAGCAGCAGCAGCAGGAGCACGAGGAGGGCGAGTGGGTAGAGTTGCACTAATTCACTAGAGATAGTCGTAGTAGGAGGCTGTCCTCAGTCCGAGTTTCTCAGCTCCCGGCTCGCCAAACAACCCGCAGCCTGGTTGCCTTGCAGGACTACATGTGGCTCCGCGACAAAACCAAGGACTGCAGCAATTGTATGAGTGTTGTGCTGACTGCGTCGTGGCGGCTGCCAAGAGGACAGCACGGTACTTCGCAAGCTTGTTCACAACCCCTTCGGCTACGTAGTGGCCTTGCTGATGCGGACCCTGCCAGCCACCATGCGTGGGGAGCATGTTGCTTGGCTGAATTGGTGGACAAACTTATATGTGTGCTCTGTCACGAGTGGTGCGATGCCCAGGTCTTTCACGTCAAGGTCACCAATCTTGCGGACAAGGCCTACTACATGGACTCTCGTCGCGGCGATTGGGCGTTGAAGCATGAGAAGGACGCCGTCATCTACGAAGGAGATGTTGGCATCGTCAGTGTGGGTGGCCGATCTGAACACAGATGCAGGGACGGACAGGTTTAGGCTTGTGCTGAACTTGTGCTGTCGGGTAGCAGGGAATGAGGGTGGGCGAGAGAGTTGGACCCGGTATACTGCGAGCGCATGGGCCTTACGTCCGCAAGAATAAGAACAGGGGGTGAAAGAATGCCCAACGAAAGAAAAACGAGCTAGAAAGAAGAAGCGAGGGACAAAGGGACCCGCGGCACTTCGTGGTTCCAGAAATGGGAAGAAGAGAGGACAGAGAAGCATGCGCAGATTGCCGCTATCTTGCGGTGGCTTCTCCTCGTCTTTCACAGGAACAATAGTAATGTCGTCTGTGGATGCAACTGTGTGGTTGTCTGAGGTACCGTTCCTTTTTATGGAGGTGGCTTCCGACTCTTTCCCTTTGCGGGCATGCGCACCTTGATCCCAAGAGATGTTGCCATCAACGTCGCAGTTTACATGTTGAGCTAGCGTTAACATAAGCTGTTTCGACCTGGTCACATTCAGAAATTGTCATGATCGCCTTATGGGCTCTAACAGTAACACATGGACAAAGGAAGAACCTATGCAGCAACCAACATAGTTTGCTGCTGTGCCGCTTCGCAAGACTTGACAGCATTCTGTGTCTCTCCCTCTCTCCGTCTCTCGATTTCTTTCTCGCGATGTACGTATGCATGTGAAGGCTTATGTATGCATGATAGCGCATGCAAGCTCGTGACCAGGAGCTCGGTCTGAATTCCAAGGCCCGGGCTATGCGCACCTGCGCCTTTCCCACATCCACCCAGCAGTGGCGACCTTCAACATCCGCCACCTGTGGCAGGGCACCTACCGTGGCAGCCTCGGGTATTGATGTCCTGGGAGGGAGCCAAACTCTTTTGTTTTCCTGGCCCAGATGCCCCAGGGCTCTTGAAAGTGTCCGAGTCAAAGCCTCGAGGTGACCCCTCCTCAAAAAACGGTCCAAAGAGGCAATGCTGGCAGTCATCAAGTCCGGTTTCGATAAACAAGGTCCAAAGGGGCAGGGCTGCTGGGAAGGTCGCCAGTGTTTCCTCCTCCAGGTGACCACGAGCACGTGCACGACTTCTTGGTGAAGGATGTGATGCTGGAGGTCGGAGTTCTCTGCTTGTAAGTAAAGGGTTTGGAAACAAGAAGAAGGCCCCAACTAGTGTCATATGAATCCGCTAAACATTCGAAAAGAAAAAATGAGGGCAGAGTTTGTTGCATTAAGGGTTCAGTCCAGAGGGTTTTGCAATCTTTGGTTTCAAGCTGGGAGCTGAGCCTGGGAAAAAGACGAGTTGAGAAGAGCAGTCAAAAAACCAACAGCAACGACGACAGAGACAAGTGCAGCGGTGTTTAAGACAGCCCGGAGGAACTGCAGCAACTGCATCAACCACAATGTGCTCAGCACCAGAAGCAGACGCCGCAAGCAACAAAACAGTGATAGTTCCACCAACAGTACTGTAGTGACACGCAGAGAAGCTACCGCCAGCATCATATGAGCCAACATGGTCCGGCAGCAAATGAGCTTGCGATAGCATGTGGCATGTTGCAGCCCCCGCAACATGGCCAGCAGAGCTCTACAACCTGTCACCGTGGCACACAGACCACTCGATAACATGGAGTCGCTACAATCTCGGATCCACAGCCCCGAGCTTTTGGTCCTGATTCAAGCTATACCCTGCAGAAGTGAAGCCGAGTTGAGACTTCTGCACTTGCAGGTGGACCGGCCGACGCCACTGCACCACAGCGGGGACTTTATGGGCACAGCGAGCCGTGAATGCAGAATGTAAGAATCTGAACTGTTGTCCTGACGTACATTTGCAACATGGAAGCAGTGCGGGAAGCACGGCATGCGACCGACAAAAGCCAGAACAGTAATAATACTCTCAAGCACAATTTGGCAGCTGCATCATCTTCCTCTTCCTGCCCGTTGCCCAGCCATGACGACAATCACCATAGGCTTCATGCTCACCTGCAAGTTTGTCCCTGCCATCAGCACGTGCAGAGCAGACTGCATTGCTTGTCGGCCGGCTTTGAACCCTGAGCCCGAACACTGCCCGCGCAGCTAAGGAGCAAGGTTCGACTGAAGGCATCCAACTTCAGCAATTGGGACGGTTGGGTTGCTTGGGAAGCCTCTGTAAATGCATCCAGATGAGTCTAGGGTTTGTGAGCGTTTGGGGAATCTTCCTCTGCTACCGCAACATGATGCGACGTGCTGCACGGATTTCTCAGCAGCCACAACCGGGAGAGTGCAAAAGAGAACGATGAAGGCAGAAGCAGCGATGACATGCCCTTCAGTAACAACACAACACACGCTTATCCAGAACCCAAACCCTAAGACAAACTTTGGCCGATGAAGGCATCCGCACCAAACCAGAGAAGCAGCAGAGAAGCAATTTTAGGTGGCTGCTCTGCCTGCGGCAGGTGTGTACAGTCCACCTCTAGCAGTCTTTCTGAAAATGCGATACTCTCCCTAGGTTCATGGTTTAGACAAGGCCTGTGAGACTTCGTGAGGCCTAGCTTAGCAAAGGGACCCTGTGCCTACATCTGTGAGTTTTTTCAATCCCCAACACTTGCAGGTCAATGTTTTGGCGTTTCGGGTTTCTGGCTTTGAGGCCGTGTGTCCGGGTTTCTCCAAGGTGAACGGAGATGGTGAGACACGGCTGGTGGACTTCTTCGGCAACTAAAGAAGACACACCGGATTTGGAGCGTCATGCTTCTTTTTGCTACACCGCTACACTCCGTACCTAGAGGAGAGGATCACTGCCACGATACAAAAAATATTGTCATGCTTAGCAGCTGTCCGGTGTTGCAATCACGGCTACCTCCGGGACCGCTAGTTTGCATAACTCAAGACTGTCTGTTGCGACATGTTATCCGGACTGGTTATTCAGAGAATTCCAGAGATCCTGATGTACGGGGAGGGGCCTGTGTAGCCCTGAAGAGGGCAAACACAGTCGCTTCAATGTCAGTCAAGTCCTGTAAAAGCACATAAAAGCACACTCGGCTTCAGGGGCTCCTCCTCCCAATCTCCACAAATGGGTCCATGAAGAGCTTCATGGCCCAGTATCCAGGCGAAGGAGCCGTAGGACGCCCCAGGATGCAAATCGCCCGAGCAAGACAGAGCCCGAATCCGGAAGGATTTAACTTGGAGCATGCTTACTCTGGAACTTCGGATGAATTCACGCCCCGAGCCCTCAAGCAGCTCGTTGAAAACGGGACGCATATTCATGCCGGTTTGGGCAAAAGACGGACATGAATTTCCAAGCTCTGCAAAGTTTTTTTTTAAAGCCCCCCTTCGAGTTTTCAACCTCCTGCACGTGCGCCCTGATAGCCAGATCTGATGATATCGGTGCTGCACCCTAAGGGGCAGTTTCACACCTACGCTTCAGTTTGGAGCAATTCACATTTCTCAGCCTGTCGGAAATCGGCACTTGGGGGTTTTGAGGTAATCCGGGCTAGTTCAGAGACTTGGGTCTTTCAGGGTTACAGGGGTGGTGGTGTTCTGGATGGACCTTGGCGTTGACATCTGCCTGCTGCAGGAGTGTTGCGGCGAATGCACTTGTCTCCATTCCTTGCGGCGTCTAGGCTTTGTCTGACCCCGAAATACTGGGCCCTAAGCCTATTGGGCCTATTGCCTGGACCTCAAAGATGGGACTCTTCACGTGCCGGTTTCAACTGGGTGCATACACACGCCTACGGCGGGAGCCTTGTGCGTCTGGTATCGTAGCACTTTGTCTTGCAGCTGAGAGGCTCCAGGTCTGATAGACGCTGTACCCATGACGTGCTCTAAGCTTTTCGAGCCTCCGTAAAACGAAGGAACAAGGCCCTTGCGGTAGCCCGGGCAACCAGGCCAACGAAGCCTTGTCGAAGAGGCACCTGAAGCCCCAAAAGCCGTGAGCCTTTCGTCGAAGAAGCTTCCACATTAGGTCAGAAACAGAGCGATGGTCGGTATGATTACGCAGCAGATGGAAGTCGAACAGCCTGAGCTCCAATATCATCAATATCTTAGCTCGAATCCTTAGACCCGAACACACGAGCATTGAACGAAGGCGGGGCAGTTGTGTGCTTTTTCCGTTCCACGTTTCATGAATCATTGAATTCGCTTGCGGCACAGCAGCTGTGGAACTCTCGACGCTCGCCCGAGCAAAACAGAGACGTCCTTGGACGGCACTGGTTGTGGTGGTGGCGGACGCTTTGAAGCGGATGCAGGGGCTCAAGCATTGCGTGCCTAGCAGATGGAGCTTATTGCCCTAAGCCCCTAAGGCTAAACCTTAGACGAGTGTCCTCGAAACCAAAAAGAAACCCTTGCCTTACACAAAGGGAAGCCCTGGACGCAGATGCGAAGCACTCAGTCCGGAGCTTCGAACCCAGCTGGGAAATGAGCGTTTGCTTGGCTCTTCGGCTGGCCGCTATCCTTTCACTCCCGTGCGCCGCAGTAGGAGCTTTAGACCGACGACTGGATGGTACTACCACCACATCCTCCTATGTCGCCACCTCCTCCTTGGGCGGCCAAGCGTATGCCGGGGCCGGGGAAGCCTGCAGTGCCGTCTGCTCCTCCTGGAACTACTGCTGCAATGACTGGCAGCTCGGGAGCAATCAGTACATCTCCTGTGCGCAGGCGTGCATGATGCGCTACCGAGGGGAGTCGGAAGACTCTATCCGATCGCAATGCCTTGAGCGGCAATGCGCCGCCGATGTGGGTGGCTTCGCCTATGCTCTGTGTGCGAAGTGTGAAGACCTGCATGATGGTTGCCAGCTTGGGGTGCAGGACGAGTGGGCCTGCTACGCTGGTGCTTCTGTCGAAGTGTGCCAGCCTTCCATTTACGAGGACGGCAAGGTCGTTACACTTTACCACCCCAGCTCCAAAAGATATTTGGGCGTTGGCAGCTACGCTGGATCTGGCCGGAGGATTACCGCGCTGCATGGGGGCTTAGGCGACGAAATTGGGTCGCTCTGGCAGCTTCGGTTTACAGATGGTGGCGTGCAGTTCCTCTCTGTGGGACAAAGTGGCCCGGCGAGCGACTTCCTGCCGGACGACCGACCGCTGGGAAACGACTGGTTTCTTGCCGGCTGTGGAATGGAGAGTGTGATCAACGTCGATGCGCCGAGGACTTTCTCGCTTCGTCAGAGCATCAGCTCCAGCGTCCTCTTCTCTGTCTCAACCCACGACCTTACCTGCAGCCCCGCCGGGCGATTTGGCGCCGAATGGGAACTTTTGGTGGAAGAGTTTCCAAGGAAGGCGCATGTCTGTGGCGGTTACACTGCTGCCACCTCTGCAGCCAAAGCAGCCCACTCTGCTTTGTTGGCCGGTGCCTTGAGCGCGCAACTGCTATACCTGTGAGGCTCTCCTCTCATCTTTGCGCATCGACATTCTACAAGCGTTTATGAAGTTTTGCATCAGGAAGGATGTCGAAGCAAAGGTTTAGTTACTTGTGGCTTTATTTCTGTGCGGCTTCTTCTGGATTGTCGAAGTGTTCTGCTGGTGGATGACGAGGTTGCGTAGCTAGCGATTATCTAGCGATGGTGAAGCTGGAACTATATAGGTCCAACGTGGCCTGCCTGAGTTTCCTTCTTGCCTCTACCATAGACTTCGCCTGGCCGCGCCGAGAGCAAGAGGCAACAAAGACCTACTTGTGATCTATTTTGCCGGACTGTCGTGCTTTTCTCGTGGTGGCCTCATAAACAGACATTGGGCATAGTCTGTGCCCCGGCGGGAGAACGCCTTGGAAGTCCGTGTTGCGAGAGTCCAAGCTTGTGCGAAGCGAAACGAACCCTTACCGTTCCCCCAAGAAAACTTCTAATCCCAATACCCCAACTCGCTAAATGCCAAACCCTTCGATTAACTCGCCCACGAGGCCCAAACCCCTTCGGCTCCCTTCGGGCCAGGGCCAGGGATCCGAGTATCCGGTGCGCCTCGGCACGAAGGCGGTGACGAAGCTTCTGGAGCTCGAGGCAAAACAGCTTCTGTTTTGGGGCTCAGGGAATGGAGTAGAGGGTGATGGCCAACATCATTGTCAGTGCCGCTGTCTCAGTTGCATCTCTTCAGGCTATGGATACCACTGTTACGATTACGGCCGCTAGGACTTTGGTGTGTGCTCCTTTCATGTGTGCACCTGGTGCTGTTGCCACAAAAACTACTTGACCCCGTCTAACAACCCCTCCTTGCATTGACATGCCAGTACAACATCTGGGTTTGTCGTTGTGATCTGACTTATGAGTCAACCTCGTATGAAGTTCGAGGCACCCGGTGCATGAGCTCCCAAAACATGGGCTCAGAATCCATACAGTCAGGCGTATCCGGGTTTTTTGAGGTGCTTAGGTTCTTGGGCTCAAAGGTCGCAGCAGGAACCGCGTCTGCTACTGCTCGGCTTTCGCTAGACTCACCTCACGCTCTTGCCTACTATCCACGGTTGTGTTCGAAAGAGCTCGACTCAATGCTTCATTGAGGCACGAGCCTTGGCTGGCCGACTAATATAAGCAGGAATTTTCCGACAGCCGCACCTGCCAGGCGAAGAAGTTGCGATCAGTGCCTGCCACAGCATGTCTGCATCGAAACCGTTCCGCTGTGGTGCGCCATTTGCCGGTAATGCACGGGACATGTGTCGGCGCGAAGATTAGCGCATATTGACAGTGAGGTAATAAGACAAGCATAGGCTATACTGACAGCCCGAACCTCGCAATTCGACACGGATTGTGTGCCGTCGTGTCAGTATTCTTGAATATTCTTGAATCTTCGAGTGTAAATACCAGTAGGTGCATGTATTTTTTTAACTGCGCCCGTAGGAGTCGCATTAAGGAACAAGCTGACGGCGTTAAACACAGTGGTTCTAGCACGGCTCTTGTGGGTAGCGAGAGGCAAGAAAACAGTAACAGCATGGATCCCAGTATGATATCCGGGAGAGAGCCGTGAGAGTTTGTTATCGGCTTTTGCCACGAACGCTTCGGGGTTCATTCTGGGAGTTGGGTCGAGACGGCAACGCGGACTTCGGGGTAGAGCAAGTTCCAGATCCCCCAATACATGTGCCATACTTACCAGTGATTCAACAGACTATAGAAGACCACAGGGCATGTTCATATGCTGCAACTTGCTAGATACTACCCTGGTGCAGTTGAACTCGTAGCTGCTTGTTGCTAAATCACACCCGCAGTGGTGTCTGCAGCTTCAGTTTGCTCCAACCTGAAGGGCTTGATTCATACTACCGCCTCTTTCGCGAGAGTTTCCAGGTTTCTCTGTCGGGGTGGCTTTAAGCGTCGGCTTACGGTTCCACGGTATTTCAGCATATCTCGGCTTGAAGTTTGGCGGTCAGCTTGTCCGGTGTTAAGATTCGGTGCCTCAGTCTCACGGCAGCAGCGTTGAGAATCCAGCAATGAAGCCTTTGCCCATGTACGAGCAGCGAAGCTGCCAGAGGCTGTGTATAACGCTCTTTGAAGCAATTCAACATACCTCTGAGGGCACTTGAAACCCACGCGTTTCTTCAATGGGTTTGGCAACTTGTGGTGTGGACGCGACCCCGAACAGACCATGCGCACTGCATTCCAATCAGCTGTTGGCTCAACAGCTCACTCATGCGATCCATATCCGATACTACTAGCTGATCCATTCATCAGAAGCTCGGCTTGTACAGAGGGTTTTGTCGTGCAGGAACTGGTCAGCAGTGATTGATTGCCGAAGCTTACGTAGGCTGTGGGATCTATCTGTCGAGTTTCAGTTCCGATGTGTCTGGAACATAGAGTCGTCTGTCCATGCCAGCAGTGTAAGCACCTTCGACCAGGATACAGAACGTCCATATACCTGCCCTGCGACTGGGCCTGGGGCGTCGGAGCCGCATCTATGAAGACCGGTGTGGGGCGCACTTGACGGTCTCACTTGGACTTGGGGTTTGCGGGTTCGTTTTGCTTGCTGCAATCTTGGCAGGGTGCCAGCCAGAGTTTCCGCGACGCAGCATTCAGCTCCGTAGCAATTGAAGACACAATAAAGGGACGCGCCTGCAGGCATGCCGACAGATGGCGAGAAAGACAAAGTTCCAAGCTCACCACAAAGTGCCTTCGTCCTGGTGAAGGGTTCAGGGGTGTTGAGAGACCCAGGGCGCAGTGAATTCAGAGCTCAGGTGTATGCCGACGCGCTGTGCTGCGAGTGACCGGCATGACTTGCTCCAATTGCTCATCCGCTGTGGAGAGGACAGGGCCTTCTGGCCTACGTTTGGGGATCGGGCAGCCGAAAGGTCCTCGATCATCTAAGCAGATCTCATGTCCAGTCCCAACCCCCAGGGATGAAACAGACAGCGGAAAGAAGAGTCGTGCTCATCATGTTCCTGTCTCAGCTCAAAGCCTTGAAGCCTCGGCTGGGCCACGCCGATATCGATGTATCAAATGCAGGAGTCTTCTTTCTCGGACACCTCATGTCTTAGCACTGAACCATGCAAGCTGACCGAAGAAACCCAGAGCCTGGTCAGGGCCCTGAGTCAGCTAGACTTCGTGGAGCGCTGTCAGGCTCGGCTGCGCGCTGGGGTCTCTCGGGGATGCGGGTGCTTTCTGGTCCAGTCAAACCCAAGCCGTGCGCCCGAATAGCCCGAATCGCAGTCTCGGCCTGAATTGCTGAGTCGGAGGCCTGGTTCTCTGAACCAAGCCGGCAGGACCTCCCCTGATGTGTTGTCATGATTGTACATGTGTCCGGCTTGGTTGTCTTCTTTGGCCAAGTTTGCTAAAGATTTGCTATCCGTGAACCTTGCTTGAAATGCATTCCAGTCTGAAAACTCAGGCACCAGACAAGTAAGGAGCTGTTGACATAAAGACCGCAAGCCCCAGACCTGAAGCTCTCATCCTGCGATGATGCAATGCACCTGTTGAAGAAACCAATGCCTGCACTGAACCAGAAGGCCTCAGGCTTGATGCTCTTCACGTTGGGGGTTCTCTGAATGATCAGCGCCTTGATAGTCATGTTGGTTTATGGTAGCTGGTTGGGTGTGGATATAGTAATGCAGCTGTTTTTTCGACCATCTCTTCAAGACATGGCTGCTGGTCTTGGGTGAACAATCCTGAAGTTGCATAGTGGTGACTCTTCAATTCTTGCTGCCTGCGAAACTGTTGCCCCATCGTTTCGCCATCGCAGAATTGAGCTCAAGTACCGTACCAAGGTCTCTGTAGTATTCGCACGATGATGAGTTGATGACGCTCTCGGACCGAAAGCTGCACCCCCGCCCGAAGAGCCGAAGAGGTCGACTTGATCAACTCGCGGGCTTCCATCGATTACAGTGGCAGATCTGGCGCTGGGCCGGGCCTTCAGGATCTCTGCGCACCTGGGCAAAGTTTTGAGGCTTGGGGACCTCCGGCCCAAATACTTTACAGCCTCTTCTGTGATTGCCAGGGAAGAAGTGCGAAGCTTATCAAGGTCAGCTGGTAACTGGCACGACATACCCGCAAGAACCGGTGGGGTCAGTGTCGTAGTCGTCCAGAGCACAGCTGTCGCCTTCTAGCGGGACAGATCCTTAGTTCATGTGGTCAGGTCAGTGCTGCGTATCTGGAAGTTATGCGAAAGACGGCCTCCACGACTTTCCTTGCCAGTGCTACTAGAATATACCTTGCATGCTGAGTCGTACACCCTCATTCTGCTGTCCTTCAGTGCCAAAGCTGAGGACGAGGTGGAGAACATCGGCTTCGAGGCAATACGATATTCTTGCTTTTGGCATCTCAGCACTCGGGGTTCGGGGGAGATGCTTCAGGGCGCGGTGCTGCAACCTGGTGACTCTGAGCTTCTGTGACTGCAGGTCTCGTTGCTAGGGTCCCCCCCTACCTTGTCTGACGTCGCCGAGTGCGAGTGCCGAAAGCCGAAAAGGCATACTCAGGTGGAAAAAATACTCAGGTGCATGGCAACAGTTGAAGGCCCGCCTCCTAACATCAGGCCGAATCCCGCCCTTGATGTTGTCGAAAGCCTCATCCGATAAGGCTACCCCGGTTAAGGTGCTAGTTCCCCTATTTCCCCTGCATGCTTCTCTCTTCTTCGAGGCGTCAGTGTTGGAAGACTTCCAGGTTCTCGACTGCCACTGGCCTGCGGTTCGGTTCCAGGCGTAGGATTTCAAGCTTCCGAGTCGCTGTTCGGGCTTTGCGGGAAGGTGTGGGCCTTCCTGGATTTTCGCAAGATCCGAAGTGTTGACATGCTTGTTGGCGTTGCTGGGCTCATGAAGGTGCTGATTCCATTGGTTAGCTTACATCACGCCGGCCATGTCTACCGCTACTGCACCTCATGAGCGTGCGGAGATTCGTTATCTGCTGCTCCCGCCTTCAACACTCCCTGTGGATTTGCGCAAATGTGCATGGGTCTTTGGTCCCGACGCACGCTGTTAAACGATGATCGTATGTGTGTAGATCTGCAGAAAGATGCGCGTGTACGCATATACACATGCCCACTGCATGAATGTGCACATGCTGCAGCACGGAAATGCACAAGAACATACGCACCCATTGACTGAATACATGGCCTATGCCAAATGCAAGGCCAGGAAAGATACAGACAGTTTGCACATACTGTCTGGGGGTGTACGCAGTGAGTGGAGGAGCCCAGCGGAGCGTCAGTCAGGTGAGGCATCGCCCGGAGGGCGGATGTCGCTGGACCTGCTGGTCTCCGGGAGCGAAGGAAAAGGCCACAGTGGGCTTACAGGGCTCAGGGCGTGGTGCTGAAAGTCGGAGGTTTAGGTAAGTATCATCGGGGTGTTATCTAATTACTACTTCCGCGATTGTTGCGGAAAGGCACATGCCACTTTTGTACACTCGCCAGAAGCAAAGTCGCAGAACTGCCATCGGAATGCATCCTGCGACATCTGCGACGTGACTCCGCCCGAAGCCTCGGAAGCTTTCGGAGGCTGCAATGTGGCCTCTGCCACCGAGGTGCTGCTAAGGCCGTGGCTGAACCATGGCCCGTATGCTTGCGGTTGTGTGAGCAGTGAGAGACCAGACCGTGCGGCCTTGTGCATTGTATTACTTGCCGAGCCCCAGTCGAAATCTCCACGAGGCTGCCAGGGGTCCTCGAATGCTTGCCAGGCTCGGCTTTGGGTCATTATTCGCGCTGTCATCAGTTTCTTTCTGATGTATCAAGACACCATGAACAATGGTTACCGACTAGAATCTAGACAGCCGGTTTGCTTTCGGGAATGTTCAGGACCCGGCGCGTGTACCCTCGGAAAGCCTAGAAACGTTGCATCTTCATAGCGCTCTATTGCGGTCCACGACGCCATGAAACCAAAGTACATCCGAAAGAATCTCAGTCGAAGCATTCTGAGAAGCTTGAAGGCTCGGAGCAACGTCTCCGGGTTGCCTTTGACCCGACGCAGGTGGGAGCATATTCTTCTGCATGATATACGCGCTAAGGTTCGAGGAGAAACCCTATCCCGCAGCCAGGAGAGGTTCACAAGCAGTGGAAGGGGTCTTCGAAGCGTGTGGCTGATCATTGCCGGGTTTGCTTGGGTGGGGTTTCGGGTTTTGAATGGTTTTGACAAGCTTTTTCCGCTCTCACTTCCGCCAACCTTCACACCACCCCACTGGTCACCCTACATCCCAAGAAAACATGAAGGCTTCGCACCAGCCTGCTCTACGGCAAGCCAAGCAAGCCTCTAGCGCTGGAAGGTCGGTGCAAGGGACTTGCTTGGACAGCTGTGGCTCGGCATGGCCCTTGTCCGAGTAGGCTCTTGCTCTCGGAGTGCTCGCTAAGGAGCTTAGGGCTTGGGGTCCCCTACAATAACACCAAGTGGTGCATGAGTGCTGATCTGCCGGCTGCACCTTTGGTTCGCGAGCGTCGAAGCTGGGCTCCTCGGGGCTTGCTGTAAAAGTGGTGAGCAATAGTACAACTAAGTAGCAATATTGCTCCTGTTCGTAAGTATTGCTTCTGCCTGTGAAAGTAGCAATGGTCACAGTAATAAGATGGCAAGAACTTCAGCATGATCAAGGTTGATTGTTTTGGCACTGGTAGTCGTAGTACCGACAGCAGCTAGTCCTCGTCATGACTTTGGAGGCCAAGAGTAGGCGAAATGAAATGGAGACAACGCAGGTTTTATATAGGTCGCTCATGGCGCCCTTCCCAAAGCCCAAATCGTCTACCTCCATGGTTGAGTTCTATACACCACCCTCAGAAGTAGCACTAGAGGGTGCAAGGTGCCATTTTTGAGCAACGCGAGCCATGCGGCACAGGCTACTTGTGCCTAGAGACAAGCCCATCGTGGTGCTTCTCCTGCTCGGTGCTTTGGGTACCTTGTGCCAATGGAGCACCCTGACTCTGGCGCAGGTGCCCGCCTATATGCCACCAGTGGCGACTCTCCGTCCTGGACCGAGGTACGACTTGGCTGGGCGACAGCCTCGGTACTACCAGGAAGAGGCTGTAAACCTTTTTTTCGCATCTGCGAAGACCATTCGTCAAGAGAAGGGCAGGCCCATGCGGCTCCAGCTGGCAGGAGGAACTGGCAAGACTGCGATTTACACCATGATTGCACAGCGCACTTTGCGCAACAAGCCATTGGCCCGCATTGTGATCTTCGTCCCCTGGAAGGCGCTGGCAGAACAAACCCATCAGAAGCTTACCGAGTGCGGGCTCAAGACCTGCATAGTGGGTGATGGTTTTGCCAGGGTAGATAGATCAGCGTCTGTAGTTGTGTCTTGGATGTTTGTTTGGAACGATGTGTTTGACATTGTGGTTTTCGCTCTGCATGAAAGTAAGGATGCGTTCCCAGATCGCTGCCGCTACAGTGTACCCCGATCAGCCAAGGTTTGCGTTTTCAACAGTGCTTGCCGTTTGCGCGGGCAAGGGTTCGCTGTGAAGTTGATTGACGAAGCGCATCACACGGAGGGTGAGGGATTCTTCACCAACATCATGCGCCATCAGGCTGCCACGTCGCACCGGGCACCTTTTTCTTGTTATGATTTCTGACTGCTAATTACCGGGAGATAAGCAGCGGACTTATAAAGGTGATAGTTGTGTATGGGCTGATGTTAGAGAACCATAAGCCAAGACTCTGAAATGTAGGATCACAGAGAACATGAGCACGGTCCCGGTGCACGAATACTCGCACAGCAAGTCCAGCATATCATCAGGAAGTTATGGCAGCAAATTAGTAGTCCCCATAGACCTAATCCTGAAAGCTCTAAGCCCGAAATCCTAAACAGTCGTAGCGTCATCTCCCTGGACACCCGACCGATGCACGGAGCTAAGATCCGCGCGGACCTTGAGGGTGACTTCTCGGCCACCTTCCGGGCAAGCGAGGTGCGGTGTGCGATGTTAGGCTTCGGGGATTTGGATTGGGTGTGGGGCTTTGGTTTTTAGGTTTCGAGTGTTGGGTTGTGGATGCTGCTTGTCAGGTGAGGGAAAGCTTCAGAGCTTAATGGCTTTCGTACTTCGTGCGCGTTTTTCTTCAAGCGGAGTCTTGCGCGGGCGTTAGTGCGCGACGTGTAGGGAACTGAAAGCTGGAGGTAATAACCAGCATCAGGTTAGCGCAAGCAGCTGGGAGGGAGAATTAACCCTCCCAGCTTCTGCCTTGACGGCTGTGGAACATCGGCCTCCTTGCATGCTAACATGCATAGGTACTTTTGCAATGCTCCGTAGCTTTGGCCAGAGCTTGTCAGGCAAATGAACAGATGAATCATTCAGGCATACCTGGATGTGCGGGGTTTTCAATCTCGTGCTGATCGGGGGTATGGTTCACAGCCGCTAGAGTATTGGAACAAGAAGAGCATGGGGGTGGTGACGGTGATTATTGCTCCCTTTCCTAGGTCCTTGTCCCAGACAGGAAAGCTTCCTGTTGGTCGTGCAAGTCTTGGCAGTGTTTGCCTCATGTCGAACGCTTCGGCAACCCTCGGTCTCGTATTGTTCGGGGTAGTCGTGGACGTCGTCAAGTTGGCCGTTTCTAGCGAGTCCTGCGTACTGTACTCTCATCCTGTTAGCCTATGCGGTGTTGCTCATGTGAGAGTACGGGACACCCGGGACTTGCCCCTCACGAGTTGTGCAAATGCGTTTTCTTGGAGTCTGGGTTTTCCCTGCAGTGCGACCTAGTCAGCGAAGCGGGTGGGAAAAAAACAGCAATACTGGAGTAGTCGTTGAACAAAAATAGTCAGGTGGACTACAGCTACGGCTTCGACAAGGCGGTGAAGGATGGATATCTTTGTGACATGCAGAGCTTCATCCTGCCCCTGGTGGCAAGATGCAAGGGAGAGGAGTATGCAAAGCTGGTCAAAATTGTGACAGAGAGGAAGGCGCACGGGCACAGCATTCTTACCCACTCGAAAAAGCCATATCCACCGGGGAGCTTCACGTAGTCTAGCACAGAGGCCCTGATTTCAAAAAGATATTCCAGAAGGCAGAATGGTCTCCCATGCTCATCCTCTTCAATCGCATCGAGACTGCGAAAGCCTTCTCCGACATCCTGAATGCACACGACGTCCCATCTGCCGTGGTGAGCCACAGGGACCATCAGGGTTTTGGCAAGTGGCAATAGAGAGATGAACCAAACAGGCAAAGAGAATATCAAACGACGGCTCCAGGATGGGAGAAACCTTCGACAGTACCACCGCCAAGCTTTCGAGGACGGAGAGCTAAAGGTCCTTTGCACGGCGGGGGGGCCCAAACTCTTCCTGCAGTGGCCCAGGGTGTGGAGGAACAACGTGGGTGTCACAGGGTCCTCTCCAGGTTTGGCAGATTCAAGGGGTGAAGTCTATGTTTGAGGAACTTTGAATGCAAAAGCCAAAGCCATGGCTCTGCTCCCCGCACTCCCAAAACCTCTGAAAGTTCTTTCGGGGTCCCCTGGCAGCTTCCCAGAGGTCAAAGTTTTCAACGAGGGCACCGACCTTCCCATGCTCCGCTCCGTCATCATGGCCGAACCAAGGTGGGGCACTGGGGCTGAGGCTACATTACCTTCCGTTCTTTGGCAATTGAGATCCGAAGACAACAAAAGGGTGGCACAAAGCAGATTTGCACAGGCGCTGAGATGCAGAATGCTAGAGACTAGTCAAGAGTCGGAGCTACGCTTTTTCGAAACCCACAGTCTCGGGCTCGCCCGTGTAAACGGAGGTCTGTCTTGGAGTAGTGGCCGAAGCATTTCATGCCAATACGCCACCAAAGGAGTATCTCACAAGAAACCAGTAGCAGCCGTTCGAAGAACAGCCGACTCAAGGCCGACCAGCGATATTGGCTCCTTGTCCGGTTTCGTAAGGGTTTGGGACGCAGCGGGGCCATGGATAGTGCGTTGTCGTAGTCCAGGGTTCAATGGCTGTCACACTGCAGCCTGAGTGCGGTTTCCTTGAAGATCCATGAAACATTTCCTGGGCTCGGTGGGGTCGACTGTTGCTTTTGCTCGCACTTCTGGTTCTATGCAGCCATTCTGGTTGAGCATGACATGCTTCGCAAAACTTGGAACTGAAACCCAGGACCCGGAAGATGAGCTTAGGCAAAGAGGCCTCTTAGAACTCTGCGCCAGCCCGGGATCCGAGACACCGTTGTGTCAAGTCGTCCTCTTTCTCCAGGTCGGTGTTGGGAGCGCACATGGATCCGTCTTTGCCTTGTATGGGTAAGCCCCAGAGCAGCGAGGAACAGAGGCAAGTGGGATTGTTGGCATAGTGGTCGTGATTCTCGTATTCCAATGGTTGCATTGTAATGTGTCACAAAGCCCTGCTCTAAGTATAAACGTCTTCTGAAAGCATCAAAAAACCCATCATGAATCCCGTACATAACCCTTTCAAACAAGTAAGGTCCCCGTATAAGCAAGAAAAAGGCGTCGTGCAAGCAGCGATGCGCGCGCTGCGGCCACACGGAAGCAAGCCGGACAACAAGGCGGGTTCGAGAGTATAGAACCCTCACGGTACCCAGACAGCGCTCTTCTGGCACCATTGCAATAGCCTTGTAGAACCTTGCCGTGCCCTTGCAGTATGCTTGTAGAGGTTCCGAATGTAGAGTGTTTTGGACACTCTTGGTTTCTCCAGCTTACCTTGGAGATCTAGAAAGGAAGTCCGATTTCACGGTCACAGCGCGGCCAACTTTGCGCTCGAACCGAGTCGCACCGTTTCTTTGTTTCATTACATACCACGTTGCCAACAGTCCCTGTCCCTTCCACCAGATGTCTGAGATCATTAGATTCGACGGATCCTGGTCTCCCTTCCCCATGATGCATTCATGACCTGTCAGGCTTGAGCCTTCTCGAAAGCTGTATCAAGCTTAATTCGCAAAATGCTTGGGATCTCAATTTCCCAAGACGCGCGAACTTAACCGCCAAGTGGCATCTCAACAACTTGTATGCCCTCGGGGTGGAGGCGGTTAGCGACGAGAAACCAGCTGCAGTCAGGGTCTGGCAGTCGGTCGAAGCGCACAGATCATGAATGCCAAGCACCGAATGTAAGGAGCTGCAGGGCCCATATAAACTTATCTAAATCTCAGACCTGCGCACGTTCCGGCCCAAACCCGGAGCCCTACGTCCTGGTCCCAGATATTCCTAAACCAAGCGGGCATGCACCCTGAAATGCTCGAGCCAGGCGTGCGTCGTACAGGTCGTCAACCCCGGAGTGGACTCGACAGATCATTACGTGAAAAAGGCGGATATGGGCACAGGCTTTCAGAATGTCCGGTCTCTTTGGTTATGGCGGGGATGCAAACTACTAGCAACGTTCGTGCAATGAAGTCTACAGTACCTTTGACTCGGCTGTGCCCCAGGAGAGGAGATGTGGCATTGCAGCGTTTGCAAAGCTTGTGGTACTTGTTGTGCAAAAGGGCAGGAAAGGGGTGTTCGGGTATGGTCTCGACTGTGCAGGATTGTTAGCTGCTGCACTCTTTCGTGTCAGGGGTTTCAGGTAAGAAAGAACTCTACTACGATATACCCAAGAATGTCTATGACCCTTATATTAGAGGGAGCCCTGACGTCGATCCGACATCCGCAGGCCGTAGAGGCTGTCCTTATCAGATCCGAATCCAAAGTCCCAAACTCGAAAAAGAAGGGTGCTAATGTATCATGTATGCCGTAGAACCTGTGACCAGTGCAGTATCTATCTGTCTACCTATCCATCTATCCATCCATCCATCTTTCTATTTTGTCTATCTACTTACCTATCTATCTATCTGTTTATCTGTCTATCTATGTACCTATCTACTTATCTACCTATCTACCTCTCTGTCTATCTATCTATCTATCTATCCATCCATCTATCTATCTATCTATCTATCCACATACACATACACATACACATACACATAGACATACATGTACAGTACACACACATACACATACACATACACATACACATACACATACACATACACATACACATACACATACACATACACATACACATACACATACACATACACATACACATGAACATACACATACACATACACATACACATACACACACACACATATATATATATATGCTCACGCCCCCTCCCATGATCCACACGAAGCTGCTTTTTCT
>CAJNJA010082296.1:0-16587 GCA_905231915.1 Symbiodinium necroappetens | reverse complement strand
TACACACACACATACATATACATACAGACATACATACACATATACACATATGCACATATACACATATACACATATACACATACATACGCATACTTATATGCACACATGCATACATATATATATATACATACATACATACATACATATACATAGAAACATAAATACATAGATACATAGATACATAAATACATAGATCATAAATACATACATACATACATACATGCATGCATGCATACATGCATACATACATACATACATACATACATATACGTACACAGTCACCTACACCTACACCTTCAACTACACCGACACCAGATGCAAATTCAGACACATTCGCGATTATATACACATACATACATACATACATACGTCATACATACGCATGCACATACATACATACACACATACATACACGCACATACGCATACACACACACACACACACGCATACGCACACAGTTTGGCACGCATGACTTCGAGGAGCTGCTGACATGACTTGGTCGTCGTCGTACTTGTCATCGTCGTCGTTTGCCGGATAGTGGGGATACGGGTCCCCGGCAAATTGGGATAAAGGGTCCGGTCCCTGGTGCTAAGTAGTGAGGATAAGGTTTCTGTCCTCGGCACCAACTTGGGGATGGGGTCCAGTGCCCGTTGAAGATTGGGGCCTGTCCTCAGGTGCAGGTACATGATCTCCCCGTTGCTCACACAACTTCGTTGGGCATGCTAGTGAGTAAAGGCCACGCCCGCTGCTTTTGAACAGGCGCCAGGTCCGGGCATTTACACACACACACATGCCCGGAATAGACCGGGCTGCAGCTGGAAATGCTTGACTTTGACTGGCCCAAGCGGAGGCCGACTCGTGCACGCAACCAATGCCGCCGTATAAGCGGTAAAGTCAACTGCAAAAGGCTTCGACGGCAGAGAGAAGTAGGAACATTACAAACCCAACCAAACAACACGAGAAACAAAGACCAACCGAACAGCAGGCAGACGGCTTCGGCCTGAGACTGCACGTAACATGTCATGAGCAAAAATCACGCACCAGCAAGCCAGCAATGCCTGAATCCTGCATTGATGACATTGCCTCAAACCCTAATCCTTCCGAAACAATCCCTGCGCATGCAGTCGATCGGGGCGCAATTCACTGGTGCGTCAGTCTCCGAATGAACAAGGCGATTGGCATCGGAAGGTTTTGGCAAATGAACCCATAACGCATGATGATGATTGACACATGGTGTTGGCGTTGTCACCCGCTATCGGGGGATTGGGCGTTTGCCCACTGTGATCTGGCCCCATGTCGGGATTTCCAGAACGAAACACAGGTTGGCACGGCACGCATGGCAGCGAGGAGCGGCTGACAGGACTTGGTCGTCGTGGTGCTTGTCATCGTCGTCGTTTGCCGGGATAAAGGGTCCGGTCCCTGGTGCTAAGTAGTGAGGATAAGGTTTCTGTCCTCAGCACCAAGTTGGGGATAGGGTCCAGTGCCCGTTGAAGATTGGGGCCCGTCCTCAGGTGCAGGTACATGATCTCCCACTTGCTCACACAGCTTCGTTGGGCATGCTAGTGAGTAAAGGTCATACCCCGCTGCTTTTGAACAGGCGCCATGTCCGGGCCTTTACACGCACGCACACACACACAGATAAGAGTATATATAGATATATACACATACATACATACATACATACATACATACATACATACATACGAACTCATACATACACATGCACCACACCCAGGCTCTGGGGGCTCGGATTCGAAGGTTGGTGGCTCCTTAAGCCATGTTTGATTTTTTACGTGGTTTCAAAGCGAAGCTGACTCGCCTCCTCGTTCAGCTCCGTGTTCGTTTTCTGCGAAGCCAGCTCATACTCCTGGCTCCTCAGGAACAGGAGTGTGGGGTTTAGGCTTCAGGGGGTTTAGGGCCGGATTTAGCAGGCTTTAGTGAACAGTGAGCATCGTTCTGCGTGGCCAGGTGGGGATGAGTTCAAAAACAAGTGAAAACACACCGCAGATGCACCAAACCATACAATAAGCAAAACGTACAAAATCTGTGAACCCACCGAGCTTTGCACACCCTGGCCCTAGCCTAACCCACCTCACACGACCCTAGATGGCTAGTGCACGCATACCCGGCATCTCATAACCGTCATGAGCCTCACTGGACGCGAAAAGCTACAAACAAACCAGCACGACAACGTAACTTGCACATTCCGCTTGACCCTCAGCGGTTGCCCTGAAGCTCCACAAAACCCGCGGTTCTAGACCCGAAGGCACCAGCTGCATACCTGCAGCCTTTTGGGTTATGGACGAACATGATTCCGGAAGGGTTCGCCAGCCAAGCTGGCCACTCAATTCATTCCGCTGGTCCTGAGCTGCACTGCGGCCGTCGTCTCGTGGAGCATCTGGCTTCGCAGGATGCTATCCAAGCGCAGGAGCCACGCATCCAGCTGCCCCATGACCTTGAAAATCATGGCCGCCAGGGGTATCTTTGGGGTTAGGGATTTGGGCTTGCCAGTATTCCCAAGTCGCGGGAATCTCGAATCCTAAACACTCAGTGGCACGACGCCGTCAATTCCCAACTGCACCCTAGCCCTTCCCAATGCCTGAGCTTCAATGTTGCACGAAGCCACACATGAAAACCAAATCAGAACCGCAACACTAACTCCTATACACCCTCGAATCCCCGAAACCTAAAACTAAAAACAATGAAGCACCATAACCGTCTAAAACCATAAGGCCCCTGCGAACTATCTAACTATAAGCCCTGAACCGCTTAGTTCTGCCGAAGGATCCTCTTGGCCTTGCCGACGTAGAGCCTCATCCAGCAGCTGCGCGACTTCTGCTTTCTCCATGGCTCCGGCTCCAGCGCGCCAAAACTGTCGACACAAGCGTTTGAACTACGAATACCACGTTGGGGGCGAGGGCAGGTTCTTGACACTGGGTCCCTCTTGGGGATCCCTGGAGTGCTTGAGTTTCGTGATCTAGGCGGCTAAGAGCAAACCCAGCAGTCCCACACTGCTGGGCGAAGTGTTTCCGTATCGGTTGAGGGACGTGCGACAGAGAAGCCCACTTTGCATGCAAAGCTGAGATAGGAATGCCAAGCGAACATTCGCACATCGGTAACATGATACTGACTGTACCGAAATACCCTTCACACGCAAAACACCAAAAGCCTCATCTTTACCTCATTGTATCACTAAGCCCCTCTTTAGGCTCTTGGTTGTTTAATCCGTAACCCTCTACTATCAGCCATCCCCTCTGGCCTTGAACCTCGGATCAGTCTTTGAGTAACGTACGATTTAGGGCGCAAGGTTTACGGGTCAGGGCTTTGTGGTCCAAAGGTCACGGGATAAGCGGCTTTGGGTGTCTACAACTTAGATCGACTTTAGTAATCGGGTATCGACGGGTGGGAGGGGGTTTGTTGCCAAGCCACTGCATTTCACCGACGTTTGATCCCATCAGACTGCGGGATGTTTCGCTCCAAGGTGAGACTGTCATGCAACGCCCTTGGGGCGGCACTTGACCTATAGTTGCTTGCTTCATAGCCGAGTCCGGAGACTACAAACAACTGCAGAAGTCCCAGTGCGAGCAGGATCCTCTGGGGAAAAACTCTCACACTTCAAAAATGGGGGTATGGTCCGACCGCATCACCAAAGGTCTGGTCTGCAGCTTCTCCATGATTTTGTGCTGGTTCTGCACAAGGGATGTAAGTTGCTCGCGGAACTTCAAATGCTGCTGACGTAGGGCATACAAGTCCACAGAACGAGCCGGACCGTGCAGTTTCAAGCATCCTTCAGTGAACTCGTTGATGCCGATCAAGCCGTTGCCATCTTGGTCCAAGCTTGCAAAGAGAGTCCAGGCATCGCTGGCGCTGATCTCTATGGAATCTAGGAATGCTTTCATGTCTTCATCGTCGTAAAGGCTTTCGAACTCGTTTATTGTTATTTGGCCGAAACCGCTGGCGTCCATCTTCTTGAAGAGGTCGGCAGCCATGTCTCGAAACTGAACTCTGTTCTGCATCATGATGGTATGGTCATGCTCCGCAGCTCGGATCGCAGAGTTACAGAAAACCTTGCGGGAGTAGTTGAGTATAGTAGAGTATAGTATACTATAGTATAGTATGGTAAAGTATAATATAGTACACTATAGTACTATGCCATCTTACTTTCGTAGCCCTTGCGAAAGCAGTGTTTTCTACTGAAGCACCGAAACAATGACTTCCAAGGGTGACCAAGCAACACCCGTCATGACCTGGTCGGCAGAGCACATACAGACCAGTGGACAAGGAAGGATGTTGAAAAACGGGTCCAGAATTCGTCTTCGGTAATTGAAACAGGACCGCTAGAGGAAGGCAAAAACCAAGTCATTCAGGTGTACTGTGTATTGATTGACGGACAGTATCCCAAAGTACACGCCTAACACCACTAGAGACCTGTAAGAAAGCAGGACTGCTCCACGCGCACCATGCAGCAGCATACTCAATTGCAAAGACTTCCTATCGCATCCTGTCACTTCAACCCACTACTGAGGCTGATCAAGAACGCCCGTCGCACTCCTCAGGTTGAGGACCTGTCCTAAAAGCACTGCTTAGGGTATGCTTCGCAACAGAAATCGCAACGACGTTTCCTCTACAACCCACCCCTTCCAACCAAAGACAAGAATGCTAAACTTGCCAGACCCCGCCACACTAAATCCCCCAAAATCCCAAAGCCCCAAAAGAGGCCCCTCTTCGGTAATATGGGGAGCCGTAAGAGTTAGAACAAGGTTTCTTGGGGGTGGTATACTATAGAGCCTATAACATTACAGGACCTCTAAGGGGATATCACTACTAATTACTCAGGAAACCAATAAACCCTAAAACCCTGTTATCTATATATTTGTGATTTGCTCTAATGCTTTGTGAGACAAGGATCGTTCAAGATGGCAAAGCTCACCTGGGCTGGCACGGAGGGCCCCCGGAGGGCTTTCGGGCTGCTTTTGAGGTTTCTTGTTTGAGGTAGGAGGTTTCGGGTTTGTAGTATGTAGGGCACAGAATTTATCATTTAGGGGCTTCTGCCAAGTTGGGTAACTTACGGTCTAGATCCGGCTACTTGAGGGTGATCTATTGTCGGTTCAGAAGCTGGTTAAAGGTTTAGAAGTTGGCAGTGCTGTATATTATTGTTTATGCCAGTGTCAAGGGTCTTACAATTTAGGGCCTCTGCTCGGGCTTACAGTGTTGGGTTTAGGGTTGGGGCTGCGAGGGTTTAGGCATACAACATTGGAGACGCGTTTTGCCGGCATTGCAGCACTCAGCCCCTTGACATATCCTCGAATAGATGACAAGCCCTGTACCCAAAACATCCCTTAAACGCATATCCTGAACTCAAAACGCAAAGCCCTAGGCCCTAGACGGTAAACTCAAAACCCGAAAGCCTTTAAGCACTCACGCTGCTCAAGACCTGGTCACAAAGCCGATGTAGAACTGGAAGATTTGTACCCACACATAGCCAGCGGTCCCTAGTGGCCCTGCGGCCTCGCCCCAATCCTCGGCAGTGGAGGACATCGGTCCCATTTGAGAGGTCTTCGGGGATATTGTGGCTTAAACGCATAAGAGTAGAAGGGCTTGCATTTTCGGGCAATGCAGGGCTGTCAAGCCCACAAGGCTCTGAGCAGCGAGCTGTGTTGCTGCCATTGGGGCTTTCGATCTTGTTCAAGTGCATCGACAGCAAAAGAAATGTGGACATGCATCTTTGTCTAAACGAGGCAGCCGTTTCCCACTTAACTCTAAAACGCGCTTAATTCACGCAAAGAAACAAGTCCACCCAGAACAGAGCGGTACAGCGTTGTTACGGCGACATCCACGGAGCCGAAGAATCGCTTCAATTGTGGGTCTATCACATCGGGTCCCACTGTCACTGCATGGTCCAAGGCGGCGCTGGCGAAAAGGAGACCAAAGACATAGATGATCAGTGCAAGCAGGATGAGCGCCCAAAGCAACGACTTGGTGGCATCATACATTGAATACACAAGAATCCTCAAGCCACTTACGTAGCGGACGATGCGCAGCGACCTGAGGCCCTGTAGAATTCGCGTGAACTTGAAGACTCTAACGATCCGCACCTGGGCGCAGGGTTGCTGAGGCTGTGGAACTTGCGGTTTAGAGTGTTTGGGAGTGTCACATAGCTTTTGTGCTCCTGGGACTTAAAGCGCCATCAGTTTAAACCCTCTGCACTGAAACCATCTCTACGGTACATCGATCCGAAAAGTTTCGCTGTTGCTTGGGAATCCGAAACAAAATTCAAGACCCAGCTTCGCTGGTTCCCGAGGCTGGCGAGTTCAGCATCTGCTGGATGTCCAGGTAAAGCTCCTGTCTCAAAAACAGAGCGTCAAAGCACGTTCTCTGGGGTCTTATATAGGGTTCGGTTTCGGACGTCGGGTTCAGTGCTTGGGGCTACGGCTTGTCGTGGTTCAGGAATGATTCGGGCATGCAGCTCTCCATACTCTTCGAAGAATCCGCAACTCAGACTTTGAGAACTCACCTTTTACAATGTTCCTCCCCAGACCAGAAAATTCGCAAAATCTGAAAAAAAAATGTCGCAGAGGCACAATCCACGCGGAGAACACGACCAAGACGTCTAGCCATGCCCAGCCCCATCCACTGGAACAAAGAAACTTTTTGAAGCCAAAGGCCACCAAGTTCAGCGCAACTTCACTGGTGAAGATGACCTCTCAGTTTGGGGCTTTATTTGGGCCTCGAGAGGCGGGTCAATGCCAGCTTGCTGGGAGTAGGGTCAAATCTGCATCACTTCACTGTCATTAGGTTCACGCTGTTTTCCTGTGGTGTGTTACCTGCATAATATCCAACCCTAAACTCTAAACCCCCATAATATCCATAATGAATCAAGCAGAAGCTGCAGCATAGAGGGTATGGACGATTGTGAAGCCCGGATCGATAAGGTCAGTTGGATGCGCGGACATCCACTGGATCTGTCCTCCGATGTACAGCGCGTTTGACACGAGCACCTGGGCAATGCTTGTCTTATAAGGCTTCATGTACCTGTATAGTCTGTATACTTAGGCCTTCAAGTACCTACACAGTAACCACTTCAAGGACGAAGTATATACTTTATATAGGTGTGGCGGGACCCAACTATCTAAACAAGAGGATCTGTGTTGAGAGGCCCCTAAACTCCTAAATCAGGTACCCCTAGTTTCTGAATGCCCCTGCCCCCCATGAGGGCATGCGAGGTACTGTGGCAAAGAACAACTCGAAGCGCTGCGATGTGACGATCCTCCGAGCAGCGGATCGGAAAGCCACAAAGCACGGACAAGCTCGTCGAAACCATTCGTTCGGTGCATCTGGATGCATGCTCTCCGTGTAGAGCTTCCTGGCTGGCTTGGATCCACTTCCAGTGCAAGTGTGTTGGGACACTTGGCTCACATACAACTTCTTTGGAATTCTGCTGTAAGGCACAGTTGTTGAACATTGGTACTGTCTGACAGCCCGGAGCATTTCAGGCACTTGCGCTGCTGTTAAATTATGGTTTTACAGGTTTACCAAACTGAGCAGCCGAGTATCTTGTACACCTCCAGCCTTGACCCCTCCCGTTTCGCAAGATCGTAGCTCGACTGCGAGCGGTCGGATGGACGAGGAGGCTTCACCTCTCTCTTTCGGCAGGAACGCAGGTTGTAAGCTTCAGGAAAGCTCAGATTGGTGAGCCTTGCAAGGAAAAGGGCAAGGGTATGACCTGTTCCAACCCCTGTATTGTATCTCTTGGCTAACTTTTGTCCGACGCATCGGGAAGGAGCATGCATGGAGTCTCAGGTGTGAGCCGCGCCGAAAAACTGCTCAAACAGGCCATCAGATTCAAAGTGGACCCCTGTGACCTAAAATAATTTGGCTGTTATTGTATACATCCGTAGGTCTTGTCTTGACTGGCGATTCCTAGCATCTACGTACATGCTTCCCATGCTGAGCTGACATGACTCGACGTGGCAAGGCCTAGAACCTTGCATGAGTAATACATATAGATATAAATATGTGTATATATATATATATTATAGTATTATCAGTTGTCTGTTACCTCTTACATATTATCTGCTACCTGTTACCTATCATCAGCTATCTGTTGTTTATTAATAGCTAGGTTGTAAATATTGTATATTACATACTGTACATCATATTTTTTCATTACGTAATTCAAATTATACATTATACATTGCGCAACATATACATTATAAACCACAAGGTATTGTATCTTCTAAATTGTCAAATAGTACGTATTAAATATTAAATTTTAAATACTATGCTTTTGAAATTGTTTATCATATATCGGCTATTAAATACATTCTACATTGTATTTTTGAATTACATGTTATGTATTCCCTTTTCTTGTATTATCCGTTATACGTTTCAAGATATATTCTATACACATATATGCTGTATAAACATTCATACGTAACAAATTTGAACTTTTATATTATATATGATGATATAGATGCTAAATAAACAAATAAATAAATGTATATATATATATATTTACATTCTATATTATATGTTATAATATAAAGTATATAACAACCAACCTGTTATATATTCTTACAATTATGCATTACATTCCTTTTGTTAAAAGTTGTATCTTCAATAATACCTATTTTTTAAATGTAATTATAGAATTATAAACGTTACATATTCTTTTATACTCTATTTCTCACACTAGATATTACTATATGATATATATATATATATACTATACTATGAGATAATGTACATGATCATATTACAACATATTATACTATCGTATGTTGTATTGTATGATTAACTTGCATATACATAAACATATATATATATATAGATATACATACATACATACACTATATCTTAGTCTTTCCCATTATGTTATGTGAGGTTATATGAATACCATATATTACATGTTATATATTGTGGTAAGTATGCCGAAAACTGAAGGAAGCTCCCGGCCAAGAGCCAAGGGCCTCGGGGCTCGCCATCGGGCTCTTCACGTTGTCAAGCTCTACTCGGTGAATCTCCTGGAGCTGAAGCTCTCCAGGGATTGGGGACTTAGGGTTTAGGGTTTCTTTTAAGGCTTTAAGCGTTTAAGGCTTTGGGGTTTAAGGAGATTGGGGATTCCAGTTCTTGGGCCGAGGAGTTTTCAGTTGTCAGCCTTTTTTGTCAGCTTTTGGTTGAAAGGCAACTGCCCCCAAAATCGTAGATCCGGCTTCAGGGTACAGGTCCTTGAAACCCACAGCTGGGGGAGCTGACCAAATTTTGTCCTCCCGATGAGGCGGCTGAAAAATGAAGGCATCAGGGCCCGTAGTGACACTTGGAAATCCCCTTCTGTGGAAATGTATATATATATATATATGTATACATATATATATATACGCACGTGATGTGTGTTGCTGTTCTCATCAGTAGGATACTCAGTAGGGGCCCTCCAAATTTCACTGTTGCTATTGCCGACTGTTGCTGCATTTGCTATGCCCAACCCCAGAGACTTCCGTGAGACTCCAGGTCTCAGAGAGACTACGTACTGTGGGACGTTATGGAGTGCCCAACCACAAACTACCGTGAGACTCCTGGAGTGCCCAACCCCGAAGACTACCGTGAGACTTGCTGGTGAAAAACAAAAACCCCTCGAGCACTGATAAGCCCTAAACTGGCCCTAAAGCTGACACTCTACCGAACCCCTCATGGTACCCTTCAGGAATACCTTGAGGCTTAACCCTGGAGTACCTGAAAGCCTGAAGCCTCAATGTTTGGGCGGGCCAAAGATCCTCGACCTCCTCCTCACCCGAGCCAGAAGGCTCCACAGTCTCTTCCTTAGCTTCAGGGCTCATTGTTTAGGAATCTTTGGGGCCCACGGATGAAGGACTTTTCACGGCCCTTGCTCGGCTCAGCTTCAGGGCTTCGGCCTTCGAGGGCTTTGGCAATTGAGCCTTTGCTTTGCTGCAGCTCTTTAGGGCTTTGGGGTTTCCGGCTGCTCCATGGAGTATCCGCTGTACGGACTGTGGGACTGTTAGAGTGGCTCCAGCGAGGCTCGATGGGGCCCTGGAGCAGGCTTTATACTTTCCCATGCAATTTTGAAGAGGCCGATGGGGTCGATGGAAACCTAGTGACCATGCGTTACACGAGCTGCCAAGCTAGCTGTTGGGCAAGACTTGCCCAATTTCACACTAGACTCGCTGCAAGCCAGATACTGCATGGAGTGCCGGGCTGATTGCCTGGCTGTGGGTTTGGGGAGAATGATGATGGTCGGCAGGAAGTGTCTCGTAATCGTCGTGACAAAGCCTGTTCTCAAGCGCCAGCAGCCAGTTGTCCTTAGCTTGCATTCGGCTGCGCGGATTGAAACCACCCATCTCCTGTCGTTCGACTCTACAAACTTCTAAGAAGAACATCCCGGCACCCTGTGGAAGACAGTTGATCTCGGGCCGTGCGTCGAGACGAGCCATGAACTGGTCATGGCTCCTCTGAACGGCTTCTTCCACCAGCTGAGAAACCTGCGTCTCCATGGCCGCCGAAGGAACTCTTCGAGCAACAAGCTGCGACAGAATCTGGTGAGCCAGTGAGGTGCTCATGAAAAAGCTGGCCTGCCAGCTGCCTCAAGCCCTGCTTTGTAAGATTGCATCTGAATCTGCTGCTTATTGGCAAGTAGTAGATCGCGGCACTCGAATCGAGGTTTGGTATGGGATGGTGGACACAAACCCAGTTGACGAAAGCTTCGTAACCTACGTGCCAGCCCCGTGACATGCACTGCAACAGCACAGCAAAAGCACGGCACTGCAATGTTTGGGTCTGGAGCCACTGGGCTAGTCGGCTGGTCCCCGTTGCCGTTGGCATGCAACTCGAGTCAGGTGGCCTCGGGGCATTGCATGAGTGTGGCAACAAAAGGTCGGGGGATGGAACAAACAGCGAAAAGCGCATTAAAAGGTGCTACAGCTTGAAGGATTCTGGCGGGCTCCACAGAAGTAAGCATACTCCAGCACGAGTGTTACATCTCCAGAAACAGACTGCAGCGAGGCACGAAGTCTTGGTCCCATTCACTCTCATCATCTTCGTATTCGATCTGGTTTGGCATATCATCCTGGCAGGTTTCTATGGCTGGGCCATGCTAGGAAGCTGCTCGGCACCTGCCTTCCTCGCGACGAAATTTGTCATGTCCTTCTTGCCTCAGCTTGAAGCACAGGATTAACTCTTTCTGATCCGTACTCGCGTACACAGTGTATATCTACGCAAACTTGACCTGACAGCCACCCGCCCTGAGAACATTAGCCCGGCCTTCCTACGGGCATTAGCAGCCCAAGCTTCCTTCCAAGAGCCCAAGAAGGAGCCTGTCGCCCTCCTACCAGCGTCCGTCTCCTCCCTTCCTCCGAAGTGCAGTCAGAAAAGCGATTGCTCCCGGGACCTGACCTTAAACAGCAAATTCGCCCTGTGTTTGAACCCTCTATACATAAAAGCAAACCCGAAAATCTTTCGTCTTAGCAAATACGCCGAGCAGTTCCGCCCCAACAGGCCGCTTGCATTGGTTTCGAAAGATTTCGTAGCCAAGCAGATTCCATTTAACAGCTCAGGCGCTACAAGCTCCGGCTATGGTGGTGGGGAGTACAGCGTGACACCAGGAATATTCTGGCTATGACTTTACGAGCGACGGTTTCCTGGTGTCCTCGCCCTCTCAGTGCGCATGAAAGCTGCTCTTGACGATCGGCTTGTATGGAGGATCCAACTTCTGGCTTTCCTCGGTTGCATGCATTAAGCACGTCTCCAGTAGACGGCATCCTAGACCCGCTGGAGGCTTCTCCGACAAAGGGTGCTGAAAGCTGGGCTCTGGGACGGGATGAGAGAGACGAGATGTGCTGTGATATACTTCTGCCAACCACTGCCATCGAGCGTCCATGCCTTCCCAGTTGAAGCCAACGTACCATTTGTGATCCTTGACGTTCTGGATTGCGCCAGGTCGCATTGGTAGCCGCTCGCTGGGCTCCTTCTTTAGCAGACCTGGCAAAGACCCGTCACCTACTTGTGCGAGCTTGCCGCACCATCAGCTTAAGAGCACGGCGGGGTTGGTGAAAAGGATCAGCATCGGCACCCGTGCGGGTCTAATTGAATTGAAAAATACGTTTAGCAGCTTAGCGCTTTTGCAAGTTTCAGGCGGCTCGTATCGGTCTTGCTTCACTGTCTTCCTAAGCCACGATTGCCTGTGGCCTGCTTGAATGAATCCGTGTTTTCGGAACTTGCTGTCTGTAGTCTGCCATGCTAGTTACCCCAGGCTGTGGGCAAAAAACGAAACAAGTTCATCTGCGGCAGGTTTTCGCGCAAGCCTCAATTGTAAACAGGCATGCTGAAATTTACCATGGCGCTGGTGACGATGATGGTCAGGGTGATGGAGGCTTAAGGTTCAGGAAGCATGAGGGTTCTCTCCACCTGGGTTTTTTTTCTGCGTACCCCTTCAAGTACAGTTTGGAAAGTGTCTAAATGCGCTGTACCGGCCCCGTCAGCCCAGGTTTCATCTTGGTTGCAACCAACCTCCCTAGCGGCTGCAGATCTCGTGCATCCCTGCCCTGGCTCCACTTGTCCTGTTAAGCAGACTTTTTTTAGTCCTGGCCTTAGTATAACTTATGAAGAAAGGGGGCTGGGATCCACGCCTTTGATCAGATCGCCGATGGCCCCTTGGCACTTCGGCGGCATCTTCACCTTCCCGATACCTTTCCTGAACTGGGAGTGAAGCACTGGCGTCGGGTTTGGGGTTTCGGGTTCAGTGTAAATCCCAATCGAATTGCAGGCGAGCATCATCACTTTCGAGTATGTCTCGACTGGTGTCGGCGACTCGAAAGGAGGATGTCCAGCCATAAACTCAAAAAGCAGAATTCCAAGCGTCCACCAATCCACTGCAATCCTCGCCAGGTGCATTTCACGGGCCATGGATGTGCAAGAAGAACGAGCAGTTGTTGCAGGGAGGCAGAATATGACAATTTTTCGCTGACAAATATTTTAACATGTTCGATTGTTCGCGCGTCCTCTGTTTTGACATGGAGACTGCATTATTGCCCAAAGCTCCGAACAATATCTGCGGCTCCGAATCGCCGCATGTACGCACGGCTTACAAATTTGAGCAACAAGGATGTCCTGCTTGTATACTTCGGTTAATAGTAAGTATGTATGAACCCGACTCGGATGGTCGGGGGACTTAGAAGGTCGGTAACAAACATGCTGAGAAAAGGGAGCTTCCTTGGGACTGGGCTTTAAGCTACTTATAGGCCCACTGCATACCTGCCTACTAAGTCTCCCGGTGCCTCCATGTATACCCTAGATCCCGAAACCTCGTGTCGCATCCAAGTATCGTGTGCCCGGTCGAGGAGATGAGCTCCTCGAGGTCCATATTCTGTTAGGTTCATCTTAAACTATCTCATCGTAACTAGTAACTAGTATTCTACTTAGATTCATCTGACACAAACCCCCACCCTAGATGTCATACATGGGCCGGCTGCCGGATTCTGGACTCGTGGTTTCGGGTGTCCGGGCTATGCAGGTTGCACTTTGGCTTTGGGAGTCTTGGGTTTCATGCGGCTTTGAATTGCTTATGGGTCTAGTTGTAGTATATAACTCGCAACGGCAGCCGATGTAGCAGCAGCAGTGGCAATATTGCGGCAAGAGAAGCAAAGGTTGCTGCCGCCTAGGGGCTGGAGCAAAGTAATCCGGAGTCCCACACGTCGTGAAAGTCTTCCCAACGACGAACTTTGCGAGACCCATGTCCTGAGCCGAGCTGTTGTGCGGTACAACTGGCAAGGTTTCCGCAGCAAAGTCGACTGTCGCTGAAGACGGCATCTTCCGTCTTGGACAGATATAAGACAAGGACACGGTCAGTGACTGTTTGTAATGTGTTGGAACATACATTCCAATTTTTAAGGCCGCATACCGACAGGCAAACTATCCTTTTCCCCAGCCACTAAACCCAATCGTGAAGCCCGAATCCTGATCTATATACCCCCACTTGGCAGGAAACATACGTAACCGCACAATTCACGGAAGACATACCAGCGCCTGATGAAAGACCATTCAAGAAAGCCTTCAAAGCTCAAAATAGTTACAATTCATTTATCACTCACGGATCCCGACTGTAGTAACAAACCAGTCCATTGCAGCGCCCGCGGCCGGCCGCATCCTACAGCCCGCGTCAAAGCTGCACGAAGACGTTAGCAAGCCTAATCCAAGACCCTCTCTCTCTCTCCCAGCCATTCGTGCAAAATCCGAAACCCTAGATCTCAAACTCGGATAGGCCTAAACACCAAAACCCGAAGCCCTTATAGACGTTCACGCCCTGAATAAAAGCTGCGCCGTAGAAGATGGAATCTATCAATGGTGCACTGAAAGGAGCCTGGAAACTACCCTGCGCCTAGCCTCTAAACACCCCCATCCCCTAAACCCTGAACCCTACCTATAGTCTCAAGTCTCCATTGTAGTTCCTTTTTGGAGGTTACCTGTTAGGACCCTTAATCTAAAATGGGTTAAACCAAAAAAAGGAATTGCAATGGAGACTACAGGAAAACCCTAAACCCCTGCGCCGAGACTCCGTGAGCTTCAGCTGCCCAGACTCGTTGAGCAGCAGATTCTCCGGTTTCCTGATGCCAGGTTTCGGGTCTCAGGCGGTTTTTTGGGGGATTCGGTGCTAAGGGGAGTTCGGAGTCTTAGGGAGGTCTTGAGGCTTCTTGATTTAGGGGTATTAGGGGGGTGGAGGAGGGTTCTTAAGGTTTTTACAAGGACTTATATAACTGCTTGTTTTTTTTTTGCGGGATTTTGTCGGGGTCCATTGAATCCAAGCTTAATGGAGATTCTTCACAAGGTGCTAAAGGGGACTTGTATACGGGTATTTTGAGAGAGTTGTGGGGCTTCAGTCTTTCCTTTGGACTTGAGGGTCTTTCTTGGGATTCAGGGTTTAAAAGTTTAAGGGGTTAAACCAGGCTTGAAGTTTTCACGTTTTCAAGTATGGGCTGAGGGTTTCAGACTGTTTCCGGGTTAGGGCTTACGATTTGGGTTTCAGATTTCGGAGTCTGTCCAGCCAGGGTGCAGGTCTCGGTAGATAATGCGTCTGTCATGCAGATGAGCCAGCGCACAGACTGTGCCTGCACCAGCCGACGAAGGCCAAACCAAGCTTTGCCAAACTCAGCTAATGTAGGGGCCTTAATAACAAGAATAAGACTCTGAGGTATATTAGATTATAACTATAACAAGGAACCCCTAAAATAATACAGGTAACGATTAAGGCCCCTATTACCAACAGCACGATCCGATCAAGAGGACAAGTTTCTCGAAAAGCCACACGGATGGCACGTCCTGCCTGCAATGTAGAACTTTGCATGCTTTTCGCTCCTTGTGTGCAAGCCAGATGGGGAACTAACAGGGCTGGTTATGCTTCGGCAGACTGCCTACAGAGGCTTGGAAAACCACCGATATGAACATGTTCATTGCTTCCAAGATTGTCGTTCAAGATCGTGGTTGATCATTGACATACAAGACTAGACTCAGATGTTAGATTTCAACAGGACGGAACTCTATGCCTCCAAGGAAGATCTACATCTTGCACAGGCGACGGCTGCATAAACTTTTTGGCTTCCAAGAAAAAGGGATTTCGGAGTGACTCGTGATTCCGGCCGCGGCTGGGCACGCGCTGCATCTCTGATGTGCTGCAAAAGGCTGAGGAGGCGACCCGTGCAGGCCTTTCCGGTTGTAGGTTGCATAGAGCTCACCCCCCAAGGCAGCTTCAAGAAGGAAATAGAGTGTCTGGCTCCCGTTGAAGCACTCCTGAGCCAGCTCACTGACGCCGAAGTGCCGTCCATCTGGACGTGAAATCATGCCGAAGGCAGCCTAGCCACGAACAACTTGATGACAAAGAAAGAATTCGTCATCATGAGAATGTTCTTCTCGTTTAGGATGCTCTGCTGCATGCCTGCGGCACACCACCCAACAGTTTGAGTGCACAAGGTGCCAAAATGCTCACAACGAAACTGAGTGCACCGCCCATTTTGACAATGTACCCCTTGGAGACGCACTTCATGGCATAGGTTTCTTTCGTGTCCCTGTGGAGCGGCGACTGCAACACGGCATGTTATGTTATGTTATGTTATGTTATGACATGTTATGTTCTGTTCCATTAAGTTCTGCTCTATTATATTATATTCATTTATATTCTAAGATATTTTACAGTATGCGTTCATACTATTGTATATATTCTATGATATGCGTTTATTTTCTGTTATGTTGTTATATGTTATCTTTCATCTTATTACAATGTATTCTATCCTGTCCTATTCTATTATGTTTTATCATATTGCATTATATTTAATGAAACTTTATACTACATTATATTAAATTATATGATGCTTTATTATACTATACGAACTATATTATATTGTAGTATATCACCTGCAATTATAATACGATAGAAAAATATATAAATATAAATAAATAATATACATATGTATATAAATATATATATATATATGGGTGTTGATCTAAATTGCTTCATCCCGGAATGTCCTTCTTCACGGGAAAAAAAATAACTTTAACAAAACCAACGCGGAAAGGCATATTTACATACAT